>JAODLI010075256.1:0-12394 GCA_027575585.1 Percopsis omiscomaycus
AGATAGATAGATAGATAGATAGATAGATAGATAGATAGATAGATAGATAGATAGATAGATAGATAGATACATACATAGATACTTTATTGTCCCATGGGGAAATATGACTTGACATATGTGGGCACATGATGCATAACATATTTCTATCACTGCTGAGTCGGCAGTCTCCCTACGGTGCTATACTTTAATACTGGTGCAACTAGTATGCAGTACAATAATTGACAAGTTAGTTTTCATGTACAGTATGTCTAATGAAATGTTACCTTCACAGGCTATATGTGATATTCCCATGTAACCTAATTGCCTGTAAATGGGGTATAATTCTGATATAGCCGTCTGATGTACTGCATGGGGATATCCCTTCTGAAAACAAGACTTTAGTTACATGGAATGCCAAACCCAACCAGGCACACATTAAATCCCTGTTTCTGGCAGGGTATGAAAGTGCCCCCATCTGCAAATACTTTCTTCCTCATGCTCAATCAGAGATAAAGGCCATTGTGTTCCAGGTCCAGAAGTAAGACAATATCTCCCAAACCTCATAGAAAACAATTAGGATCCTGTAATTACAGCATTGGCCTGGAATTTCAGCCAAGTTTGGAGATTCGGGAGGGGGGCTGAGAAAAAGAGAGCAAATATGAAGCGTGCCTGTCTGATTCATTGTTATCTTATTCCACGTTGACTTTGAGTGAGTGGGGTTCTCTGTTATCAGCCAGGGCCTGATGTAATGGTTGGCTTTTGGAGTTTTTTAATTTGAATGCAGCAAAGTCACGATCCACAAGCTTATACGTTTGAAAGTGTCAGGTGCCAGATGCTGCCCTGCAAGATTCATCATTCACTCATTCATCCAGTGCTTCGCACACTACTGCCTGGGTTACTGAGGTTTGGCAACATATATTACCATTCAAATCTCCAACAGACTAACAAACTGAATATAAAATATTATAATCTCTCATTTACAGTATGAGTGACAACCTCGTCCCCAGATAAAGATATAATATATTACCCTGTTATGCTACACATTTAGACTTAAAGATCTAATAAATTGTGACTGGTTCCTCACGGACATCCTGCCTCAGTTGAAGCCCTAATCCCAGAGCCAGCCCTAGGGGGCTGGGTAATATTTAGGGGAGGGGGAGGGCTAGGGCTGCTATAATGCAGACCAGCTTTTGGGAGCCAGACATGCACCTAGGGGAAATTTGGGGGAGCTGGTGTTTGTAGTGTGGAGGTAGAGCCAGGAAAAGACAGGCATATGAAAGGTGCAGATGGGAACAAGAGGGTATGTAGCTACCCAACACTGGAGCTCTCATAGTTAGTTACTATATTCTACTGTATGATCGTATTACTGTAGATCATGTGTTAGCAAACTTATATTTAACTGATAGCAGGGGCTTGAATTTTCATGCTCACATCTTTGCTTGGCAACATCATGACAACCATTTTAAGCTCTCTCCTGTCTCAGCTAGTCTTGCTTTCTCCTTAAAGTAGGTACTGAGACATCGGAGGGGTATCATGTGCTGGCAAGGGGCTCACCTCACACGTGAGGGGTGGAACAAAGCGCTGGTGGCCCGGGTACCGTGCGCCGTACGATAGAGTTAGGCTCCTGTGAATAGAACCTGTCACTTACATTCAGCTCCGCCTGTGATCTGAGCCACGCCGGAACGGCGCTCAGATAAGTGGCTAATCCCAGCATCGACAACCCCCTACTGCCATGACAACCAGAGGAATCTCCTCCAGCAACAACTTAATCGGATCATTCTTCCTTGTTTGGCTATGTGTTATTGTGGGAAAAGCGGTCATTTCTCCCATTCAAAGCTGCGCTACTTCAGCTTGCAGGCCTTGGTGAGGCCCACACTGTGAGACTCCCTTGAGACTGGGTACAAGGAGAAGAAAAATACCCCTTCTCTTCTACATTGCAAAAAAGTGACCACCTAAACCTCAGTAAGGAGTTATTGTTCTGGGTGTCACATAGCCTAAAGATGTATGGCTACCCCAAGTCAAGTGCTGGGTCCCAGAATAAACACTCCACCCTTTTTCCAAGACTGCTGGGGAAGTGTGTGTGTGTGTGTGTGTGTTGTGTGTGTGTGTGTGTGTTGGGGGGGGGGCAATGCCAGGGGAAGTCATTACGCACTGAATGGGAGTATGGATACAGAGTAGCTAGTAACAGGACCAGACAAACCAGCAGTGCTAGCACGGTAATTAATGAATGACCTGGGAGAATCTGAACCCAGGGTTATTATCAGTTAGGTTAACCCAATCTAATACTTGGGGCACTAGACAGACACTATTGGGCTAGTACATAACAATCACAATAGCGAAGCAGATAATGTAAAGTAACAAGTGGTAGATTAAATATTAGAATACCTCATTCTGCTGTGGCAAAATTGGGGATGTGGGGCGACAATATGCAATAGTGTATGTGCGTGTGTCGGTACTCACTCCCGACTTTACCTTCTTCACAGGCAGCTCCGCTGAAGCCTGGGCAGCATTTCCATTCCAGGGAGGTGACAGTGCGGTACACAACCTTATAGGAGGGCCTGACCACAGTCCTGTAGCTGAGGGACGTAAACAAAGGTCAACCGCATCAGCCGCATGTAAACACTGCAGAGGTCAGATGATGGACAGGCAGATGAAGTCTGTGTTGGCTGTCTGAGACCCACCTGCCTCCTGTACATCCCTGGGGCCAGTGACACGTCTGGTAGACCCGCTGCAGAAATGTCCCATTGTGTTCCCGGCACGTCACCGTCTTAGTGACTGTATACGAACACCAGTTCCTGAAGGACAAAGGAAAAGAGAGAGAGAGAGGGAGAAAAAGAGAGAGTGAGGGAGAGAGAGAGATATGAAAACAATAGCCAACACATGGAATATAAGAGCAGGAGTGATTCTAAATAGGAAAAGGGGTTTATCTTTTCCAACAGACCCGTTTATCATGTATAAAATACATCTTAAATTAAATTAGATTTGAGCTTTCTTTCAAGAGCTTATACGGGAGGAAAACAAAGGACAGTGGAAGACGAGGGAGTAATTAAATACAGATTGAGCTTGTGTGTTCTGTCAGCACAGTATTTTCCATTTGCCGACATTATTCATATTTCTGGTTATAAAGCACCACATTATCGCTCTTAATTACTCCCATTCACACTGCAGTGCCGTCATAAAGGCAAATAAAGTCACTAAATAAGCTGTAAGGGGTCTACATTCTATTCTTTTGCTCATTCTTTCTTTTTCTTTTCAAAACAACTTTGCAGTGTTTACATGGTTTCAATTGGCCGTGAGACGTGCAGCAGGGCATTATGGGGCTGTATTTACATTACAGTCTATCCCCTGTCAATACACATCCCCAATCTTTTCTCCCCGTGGGTCTCGGGAGAGGTGGATTCATCTAGCATGGAATGAGAGGGCGGAGAAAAGGGAGTATGCCTCACTCTAAGATTAGAGTTTTACAAGACAGAGTAACACTGGGTCATGGGTCCACTCCTTTGTTCCAAAAAGACATTTTCTAAGACATTATCAGGATACCCTGTGCACAGCTGGAGAGGCTGTGAGGGACCCATCCTGCGAGGAGATTCATTTGCCATGAAGGCCAGGCATGCAGATCTGAACATGAGGACACAAGCAATGTGTCTACTGGGGCAGGTTTCCCTCTCTTTAACCTAAAAGCGTGTTTTTTTTTATTGCCACACCAGAAGCCTGTGTTGTTGAATCTTAGGCCTGTACTGTGAGCTGCCAGAGTTAGATACATTCAGCCGAACACAGTGATAGCTACATTGGTTTCAATAGGCGCTTTTCCACTGCAGGAACTTGCAGGTCATTTTATAGGGGGCAACACGAAACGGCATTTTTCCACTGCAGGAACCAATCCTGTAGGAACTCTTTTGGGGCAGAAAGAAGTAACTCCATGTTAGGTACTCCTGAGTGGCCCTGAAAAACTGCTGAAGGGGGCTCGGAGTGAAAGACAACAATAAGTGCCATTTTATATTCATTTACAGCTGCCATGAAACCATTTCATTTTTAGCAACATTCAACTGTTAGGTAATCCTAACGTTATCTGTAAAATCTCTGGTTGAACATTCTAATGTTGGTGCTGGCGTGCTGCCGCTGGAGAAATATTTAATTATTTTGTCGTGCTCGGAATTTACGTCACGATCGAAGAGGAAAGGCAACGTTGTAGGTCTGTAGTTCCAGCACCATAATAGAAACAGAAAGGCTGAACGGGCCGATTAGGGGGCCGTTCCTGTAAACGTTCGTGCCACCTGGTAAGTGGCCGGAGTTCCTGTAGCGGAAAAGTGCAAGCAGACTGAACCTAACCTAAACCTCTAAGACTATAATGACAATAAGGCCTGATAACAGCCAAAGTGTGTTTATGGATGCATGTTTACATACTTTGCAACATACTTTGCATAGGCTACATACAGTACATTAGATAGATTGACCTATAAAGTTGCCATGCATATTTGGTTTGGCTATTATTCTATTTTTCTTTCAGCCTGCCCTGGAATCAAGGAAACAAGGACGAGTGGAGGGCACAGATGTATGGAAAACAAATAAACCAACATATGGTACATAGTCTTTTATAAGCTATGAATTATACAAATATTCAGGTTACCTTCACATGTGTGTAAAGCCATAGCATGTGTTTATGAAATCATTAGCATGCATAAACAGAGCAACAGTAGGCCTACACAGAAACCACAAAGGAGTCTGTGTGATTCAAACAACACATACACTTTGTGTGTTCCACTGCCAGATTTGTTTGAAAGGGTGGGAGGGTGTTTCTACCAAAGGCTGTTTGTCAATATGTGGGACCATATGTTTGTGTGTGAGACAGATAGTTTACACTAAAGGAAACTGCCAAAGGGATAGGATGCGATGCATCTAACAGTCCCCACATGCTGTGTTGCCCGCACACAGACTTCAGCCGGCCAACTGCCAGCTACCCCCTAGGGAATACCTGAGCTCTTTTACTGGACTTCACATACACGGCATTTCACTTTGATATAACATTTGAAGAGCCAGCCAACACTGGCAGCGTTTACCTTTTACTCATTTCTTACACATGCTGCAGATGCACATATTTATTAACAGTATTTTTTGTGTGTGTTTTTTAAATTCCAGGGACAGATGAATAATGCCTAATTTATATTAAAAAACCTCTAAACAAATGTAGTCATATTACTATCACAATACTCTCACATTCGTGGGTGATATATGTATATTTTATAGTTTAGAGCCATCTCTAAGTTACTTACTGTAGGCCTACCAGCCACATGGATACAAAAACAAACCTAGGGCTAGGAAAAGTCCAGACTCTGAGGACCTGTGGTCAGGTAGGGTTGGCAGCAGGGGTGGGGGGCTCGCCCCTTCGTCTCCTCCCCACCACTTTATCCTACAAAACCAACAGATAAACACCACAGATTCCCAGGCTGAGGGAGGCCTGAAGCCCCACCTGGGAACGGTCACCAGGCGGTTAGGAGAGGAAGTGGGGGTGAATTTTATGACACCCCCCCCCCCACCTCCCATTGCATTGCACTTATTTAATTACAAAAGAACACAAACCAAGACCACACCAGTGACCGGACATAAAAACCACTTCAGTCAAATAAAAATAGTTGACATAGCAGAGCACATAATGAACTGACAGGTCAGATTATCTGCCATCTACATCTTTTTCACAATGTAGATATGGAGATAGTTTGATGGCATTGATTTAACAGATAGTGTGACGTCACGTCAGCCATTAGCTAGCTAGCTAGCTAGTATCCCTACTTTATGGGTAGGGAAGGTTGAGACTTCTCTTTCTCAGGACAAAGAAAAACTGTATTCACTACTGTAACCTCTGTGGTTATTAAGAGAGAGCTACTTAGAGAGAAAAACTCTATAACAGCCCATTTAATTCCGTATAGCTTAATGAGTGTCAGGAGACATTGGGGTACAAGTGCTTAGTGCTCCCATTCTTTCTCTCTAAAAATGCCTTACAATCAACACCTTCCATTTGCTGGAGGTGTCTCCTGTGTTGAGCGAGAAACCCACAACTCGTTTCACTGCCAATGGCGTCCAGCAGGCCCCCAGGTGAGTATCAGGTCTCTGTATAAACAAGGCAGACGGCTGAATGCTGGACCTGAACTAAATAGTAGCCTACGTATCAGACACCTCTAGCAGTTACACACATCACAGCCAATATTTTAGCGAAAGAAATGTCTCAATTCTTGCGGGATGGAGAAATCAGAGCTTTGGTCCATCTGTTTTGCACCACTACCGATGCCAAGACAGTAAAACATTGGGGGGGACACGAAAGTGTGCTGAACCCCAAATGAATGAAAGTGCTGATGGAGAACTCATGAAACTGTCCAACAATGCCTACAGCGTATCCTATAAGGAGCAACTGCGGTGCCCAGGGTTCAAAGTGGTCTGGGAGTCGTGCACTTTTCGGGCTGCATCTGTCATTATCATATTATATAAAGGGAGGACTGTTTTAAAGCTGAACCTAGTAGCCAGGCCCTCGGTAACAGATGTAAGGGGGGGTAGAGAGGGTAGAGAGGGCAAACTGTTAGTCAGGGCGCTGGTGAACAACATCCAGGTGCAATTCCTGCTGTGCTTCCTGTTTCTCTACTCTAACATCTAACTCGCCTGTGGTTCTAACATCACTCGCCTGTGGGACATAGCTGAAATAGCCAGCTCCCCTTTACAGCTAGCCGTCCATTCGTACCTCTGCAGTAGGAATTGTCTGAAGGCGGCAAAGAAGGAGAGTAAAGGCGGGCGTTCCAAAACAGGTTTGAATTGCAGTATGATAGAATTCTGAAGGAATTCCTCCAGATTCCGAGCTGTGGGAATAACAGTTGAGAACAAAAGACAATAGACAGATGTGGCACCCCTCCAGAGCAGAGAGGAGAGGGTAGGAGAGGGAGGCCATTTTATCGTAGGAGTCACACAGGGGGGCTTCCCATGGGAACCAGGAAGGAGAAAGGAGACAATTATGATGCTCAGTGGGTCACAGGGGTTGCAGGAGACTCATGAGATCCCAACTCAAATGAAAGGCAGTGAGGGGGGGCGGGGGACAGAGAGAGAGAGAGAGAGAGAGTAAGGGTGACATTAATAATGAGAGAGCTTTATGACATACAGTTATGAGAAGAAACACACATAGGGTGGAAACCAAGAAGACTGAATGGGACACAACATCGCCACAAGAGCTTCTAATTAAATATTTGAATTTAATGTGATTAAAATTTAGTAGGGGTGGACCGATTGACCGCCCAGTGACCGGATTTGGCTGATTTTCACCTTGATCGGCACTGACTTCAGGTCCACGGGCCCAGTTGATGACCAGGCCTATCTGATCAAGGTCTTTCTCCTCCTCTCCAAAAATGTGTTTGTCTAGGCTGTCAATTATTGAACAAGAGAATCGGAACCAGGATCGGAACCGACATGTAAGGCTTCTAAAAAATGGAATCGGCCACAAAAAAAACGCAATTGGTGCATCTCTAAAATGTAGACATAAAAATGTGGAACATTTGAAATATAAAAAGAGCAACCCAATCCTAAACACACACTACTGCTAGTGGTTAAGGTGGTCGACTCCCAGCCGAAAGCCTGTGGGTTTGATGCCTGTAAGCATCCTTGAGCAAGATACATGTATCTGACCCTTACGTGCTCCTTATACTCAATGTAATTTGCATTGAAAAAAGTGTCTAGTACTAAATTGTACTACTACTCAGTATACATTTCAAATACTTCAAACGAATTAACCAGGTAACTGCCACTGTCTGTGAATCTAATAATCTATTACCTGTGATGTGGAGCTTTACATTCATTGTAGTATCACAGATTAAAGACGGTATATACATATATGGTTATTTGAAGAAGGTCTGGTGATATTCTGCTTTAAGATACACACAATTTAACCTTGTGAATCTCTGTCCTCTCTATTCCCATGGCTGAAGGACTGAGCATATGGGCAAGATAGGTTAAAGATTAGGCTAGGTGATGATAGCAGCAGGTTAGACGTGAGATCAGAAGAGGCTAACCTTTTAACCCATCACTGTGTAGAGCTCATATAATCATTAAGAAAGACACGGGTGAATAACCGCTTAACTGGCTATTCCACACAAGGACTAACACCAGTTAAGAACTTTCTGTTAATCCCCCTTTTGTGTTTGGTTATCCAAACAAAAGGCAGATCTGGACATTCTTTGTCATTGTTTTTCTGTGGGAAAGACTTCCCCAGTCCTCCAAAATTAACATTGTTTGCCCCTTTTACTGACTAAATCTCCTTGACTTTGCTCAATGACTGGTTACAGGGTTTCACGGTCATTACTGTGGTGTGACTCAGGAATGCCAAAGAGCTTCATGCTAAGCCCACGAGAGCCTGCCGCTCTATAAAATCCTATTGCCACTGGTTGGCTTTGTTGACACGCCATAAACATGCCTGTCCTGATAGATCAGGCCAGACAGCAGGTGGACGGTGCCTCTGATGTCCTCACGAACCCGCCAACCCCTCTTGACTCACAACAGCACCTCTCCATTCATCCTTCCATCCATCTCTGTGTCCCCCACCCTAGCTTTCAAACGGCAGCCACCTGACCTGAAGTGTAAACTCATCTCCACTTCCTAAAACAAGCCCAGATGCCGGGGAACTCCAGCTGCATGTGTTTAGTAAACATGTCGGTGAGTGACTAGGGGGAGGCAAAGTGGGGTGGTGGGGTGGTTACGCCAGCGGAGTAAGGCTGGGACCCTTCAGTTGTTGGATGAACTCTTTATTTGTCCAGAATGAAAAGGAATTCATAGTATATGTTTCTGTTTAGTTTAGTCTTAGTTTCTTTTCCAGACCCACCCTCCTATACATGTCAATATTTCATGCAGCTAAGAGACACACATACAAAAACTATCACTCCTTCGTTGAAATTGCACCTGACATTTTTCTACCCTACTCATTGAAAAACACTTCAATTTATAGACTGTGTAAACAGCACAGTGGGAGGCACTGGGAGCTGTTAAAGACCTAGATGCATGGTGGCAGGTCCGACAACTATAGCTATTGTTGATTTGTGCCTGTCATGTGTTGAGTTTGAGTTTAAACCCGCTCCAATATCGGAGAGAAGACCCTGCCAGCTGAGACGCAGCAGAAGTTGGGGCATTCTGGTGCTGTTGATGGAGAATAAAGAGCAGGGGCCACACAGAGAGACAGTGGGTAAAGGGACAACAATGTGGATGGGAGTGAGTTGCTGCCTGAACAGGAAAAAGGAAACCAACTGTCAGGAAGACAAGGCCTACTTAATGGATAGGGATGGGAGTATTTCTGAATAAATCATAAACAAGGACAGCAAACGTGCAAGCTATGGTTTAAACATTTAGCCAGGCAAGATAATAACCTACTTGAGGGACTTTATAGGCCCACCCTAAAACGAAGAAAGACGGGATATTTATTTAAAACGATTTAAAATCATTAACCAATCATTAATGTATGCCTTTGTGTCTTCAGTTATAGCCCATCTTACCGCTTTTGATATACCGAAGCTGCCTGGTCTCTGTTCAGTTGCGTCCCAGTAGAGTAGGTTTTGTACAGTCCTGTTCTCCAGGTCCCCTGAGCACAGGCGGCCAGCCACAACACCAGCACAGTCCAACGGAAACTTTTTCGGTAAAGCGCGGACGCGCATTCAGTCTGACACATTCCCATTTCCGTGGCGTCAAAAGTAGGCTACTGCCTGAAAAGTTTCTAATAAGATTATACCAGATCTGTATCCAGCTTGAAGAAAATAGGAGTCAAAGACCAGAGTGATTTGTTTCTAAAAGGACACGCATCCCATCCACTCAGTTCGCTTTATAAAATTGAGTAAGAATCTCTGGCACTATGTCGAGGCAGATTTTAGACTAACAGACCTTGGAGAATAGAAGGATAATACAGTCGTTAAAGAGTCTACGCCAACACTCTTGCCTCAGCTTTACCCAATAGTTTGCGAGTCGCTATCTATTGACTGCTAGAGAGAAACCACTAGGCAGTGTTTGTCCTGTGTCTCTGCCTCCCACTGAATGTGCGCATTTCAAGTCGAGCGTGCATGAAACGGTTTTATAGTCTCCTCGACTCATGTAAAAGCACAACTGGAGTCCTCATAGCTTACCCTGCCCAGTGTTAATGTATTACGTAGGCCTAGTGGTCTAATTATTGCCTGTTAACGTCTTGCCTGTTAAGATGCGGTGTCACATACAAACATTTTAATTGGGTATATTGAGATCAAAGCTGATTATTAAAGTAATGAAATAAATTAAGACCCATTCGTAAAATCACATATGTGATGGCGTAGGCTACTTTTACAATTGTATTTTATTATGGCTACACAATTGTTTGTTATTTTGTTGTTGGTAGGCAATCCACATCAGAAGCTGTGGTCCGCAGCCTATGTGGCAAAGCCATTTGTGCATTGCTTACTTAGGCAGGCAGGCAGGCAGGAGAACATTTGAGGTTATTCTAACCCGTCTATGCCAACTGATGTGGGACCTGTAGGGTTACAGTATAGGCAGCCAGGAAGCACAGGGTGGTACTGCTCCAAGCCAACACCTGGCACAGCAGTCACAGACTGAAGGCCAGGCTCTATACAGCATGTGGTTGGGGTGACTACATTTCTCAGGTCTCATGGTGGGCATAGTTTCTAGTCTTTAGGCTATAGGCCAGAAATAGGAGTACAATTTAAATCAAGTGGATTGCACTCTGAGAGTGCAAGACCCATCTGCAGGTGATTGCTGGGGGACTGACACTCCTCCCCGCTCCTCCCCCTACAGCGGCTCACACTTTCGTGTCGGGCTAACACCTCTAGGATTTATGCCAACAACAAAGTTAGGTTACTGAAACCATCTTCACTTAAAAACAATTGGATTATTTACATTGGCTGTAGCCTAATCATTAATCAAATCAATCATCCAGACCAGTTGTTTTGATTTAACGCTGTGTTGGCAGAAACACCATGGCAGTAGGGCATTTAAACTGGTGTGACTCCCAGCAGCAATTATAAAATGCTAAACTATACAACTTATATCAACGGCACTCCTTTGTCCATGTACACCGAATTACACATATGATTGTTGTTACTTACTGATAAGACCTAGCCTGGTGCCAACCACATTTATAGTCAATAGTACACAAGGGTAGCATTAGTGTGCTTCCCTTGTTTTAACCACATTGTAGACAGTAGCACTAGAACAGCAAAATATTTCTCCTCCCTGACAAGATGACCTACCCTAGATTTCAGTATCTGCTAGTAATTATTATGATACACATGAACTCCATGGACTCCTGACCATGGAGGCCCTGACACATTGTGTCTGTTTCCTGCCTTGAACCTTAATTGTCACAAACACCTGTCTGGCCTCTACAGTCCCAGACCACAGAATGTAAGCTATATCATATATGCTATGCTATTATATGTGATTACCATTACGATTAGACATCCGGGGTAGGCAGGTTAGAAGGAAGAAGTAATTATTGTCATTGTGTGTATAGTGTTAAGATGTCACAGGCAATTACTCCAGATGAGAGACATTTATTTAGGTGATAACTATTTGGGAATTAACAATGGCATCAGTTAGTGATGATATGTGTGATAGCTCAATGCTGCTATGTGCTTCCATCTAGTGGATAATATAATAACAGCCCATTCACATTATAGCAATCAAATTCCTAGGCTATTATCCATTATATTATATATTTCCATTATATTCTTTTTCCTGGTGTATCAGACCATACAATAAGAAGTAGCTGCCATGAAAAGAAAACCATTTCTATTTTTTTGTTTTGTTCTGAGAGGTATTCTGAGAGATAACACCAACACCATGGTTTCCATACTGTAAGTGCATATAAACACTATGGCAGGTGGCCATGGTCCTCATGAAGCTCTTAAAATTAGATTAGGAATGATTAAGTCAGAAAAGTGTCTTCTGTATTATCAAGTTTAATATGGAGCTAGATACATCATGGGAAACATACAGTAAGTTCTAAAGCCTAGATACTAAAACAGCAAAATGAATAAAAGAAATTGGGAAAATGAATAATTTTGCACAGGAAACAGGTTGGGTTTTCGTAGGGGTCCCAGTGTAGAAGCTGTCAGATCTTAATCCAACAAAAGTAGACCTTCTGTTGGAATCTTCTTTCCATAGAAATCCGGTTTTACCCTGTCTGGTGCCAATGTGTCAGGTGTGTCCAAGGTATAAATTTGTCAACTGTGATGTGCAGAAATAGCTGTTTCCTGTGGTGGACATGGACTTGAATGTCCAGGAACAACTGACCTACAGCGACTATGTGGGAGTGTGGGCGTGGTTTGGCTCTGATGCGTGTGAGAGGGAACGTGTGGGGGCGTGGTTCACGGGACAGAGGGACAGGTGTGGGCAGTCAGTAATCACCTGTCCCTCT
>JAODLI010075257.1:0-12393 GCA_027575585.1 Percopsis omiscomaycus
CCCCCCCCCCCCCCCCCCTGGTCTCATATGTGTGTGAATATGAGACCAGGACACTATGAAAGGTGGATGTGTGTGTGTGTTTTTGGGTGTTGTCTCGTTGATAGGTGCGTTAAGGCTTGGCACATGTGGATTTACCCCCCCTCTCTCTCACACACACAAACACACCCCTCCGCTACACCGCCGCCTCGCCGCCCCTCTTCACACTCCTCCCCTCAACCCATACACCCACCCTGCGCCTCTTCTCTCCGCCGTTTACAGCGCTTTCCCGCCGCCATCGCCGCCGCCATTTTGGATCTGGGTTTGTGGCTCCGCCTCCTGACTCGGACTTCCCAGAGAACACCACCCCACCCTGACCCAACCTCCTCTCAATCCCCCCTCCCCCGTTACCGTAGAGACGTGGTTCGTGACGACGCAGACGCGTGCGTGTGTGTGTATATGTATATATGCGGTGGCTCGCTCCCAGACATGATAGCGCTACAGAGACTCTTGGGTTGCTTCTGCTGAAGTGTGAATGACCCCCTGATCTTCCGCTCGTCATTTGACGCTAAACCTCTAAACCCGCCCTAGTGCTTACTCGGCGGGTGAACGCTGCCACGGCTTTGGGGTCCCGCACAGCCTGCGTTCCTATCAGAAACATCCTATAAGACAGGCCTAGGTATGAGGCCAACCTCACCTGTAGATTCCCCCCCTCCCCCCCTGAATCTCAGGGTTCCTATAGGACTTTTCTGGTATGGAAACATCTCCTCTACCGGTTTCAGGCTAGACTGGCTCCACGCTGCGCTGTAAGCGACTGTATGTGTTTATCTGTTAAGAATGTCCTTGTGTTTTAAGATGGAATCGTATGCGCACGCACACGCGCGCGCGCGCACACGCACACACACACACACACAGTCAACTGAGTGTTCCGGCATTTGCTCTGACAGCTGCGAGATGCGTGGCGGAGTCAGAACAGAGGGGAAGTGTGGCCTTCTCTCTGCCTAGCCCCTGCGATACAAAACAAAGGACGGAGGCGGATTGGAAGGAAGGAGGGATGAGTGGATAGATGGTTTGGTTTGTAAGGTGAGTTGTGCTAGTGTGAGAATCTCCTCTATCAGTCTTGCGTCCCTTTTCCTGATCTTGGAGGACCATCAATGGGTTCTGTCCTCTTCTGTTTTGAGGTGTTGCAGAAACCCTCCAGTAGTAGTCAACTGTTAATTAATTCCGAACAATTTAAAGTGTAAATATCGAGGAGGGGGAAAAAAAATGACCATTAACGTATAATTCTGTAAACGTAGAAGCATTCCTTTTTCGAGCTTTGATATTTGAAATCCCAAGATCAAGGAAAATAAATTCATGTCCTAACCCCAAACCTGCCCTTCTCCTCTCGTGAGCTCAGGGTGTTCTGGCTTTCTGTGCTTGGCTGAATGCTGCCGCACATCTCTAAACCCCTGCTCTGTATTCACTGTCGCACAGCCTTTTAGAGCCCGTCAGCCTCTTGTATCCTGCACACACACACACACACACACACACCCTCGCCCCTCTGTGCGGCGTGCCCTGTGATATCCGGATGTACTTGTCAGTTGCATTATACTGCACATCCTATAACCGTTAGAAGTGGCCTAGCTAGATGTGGCAGTGTGCGTAGCATGAACACATTGTTGGTTTGCTTTAAACACCGCCGATAAACCCTGCACATAATCACATAATAATCCATTACATAATACACGGAATCTGCATTTTCTTTATGCAGCCCAGCCATAGCTCAGTAATGTAGCCTACCTAACAGTAATTAGGCTACACTTCATGTATTAGTTACATTTCCCAAAGTAGGTTAATGGAGCAAGCCAAATGTGGGCCTAGTTACAATTACATTTAGCTAACTATGTGATTTTTACCCTTTTTCAAGGAAACCTCATTACTTTTTAGTGTGGTAGACCAACAAAATGTTGCAGGGGCTAAATATTTCATTTCAAATCATTTGATTTCAGCACTATATGGGCCTTTGATGAATGTTGAATGATTTTTTCTCTCTTTATTTTTTAGAGTAAATGTGCTTGATGTTGATATTGTAAGCGTGTGGGTTACACATATATGGAGTTTCTTTGCTTTTCAAAATGTGCCGATGCGTTGTCTAGTCTGCACGGAAATTACAAATAAATATTTTTGTCTTTATTCAAATTGGTTGTTTCTCTGTTACTATGAACACATCTTTCCACATGTGATCACAGCAATTTGCCACATTTATCGTTTTGCATTTTGTCTTACTTAGAGGCTAGTCTAAATTGCTTATTTACAACAGTAATTAATTTTAGGTTTAACAGTCTAAATTGGTCAAGGGCCTTGGATGTGATTGGTCAGTCAGTACTGGCCCCTTAAAAACTATGATTAATTTGTGATTCAAAAATAGTTTCAGCCTCACATGTTTTGGGCAAATTAAAGGCCAAACTCTCTGATCCTGCCTTCTGAAAACACCTATATGATAACTTTACCTATTTGCTAACTTTTAGGAAGACTGAAATATCAGAGGCCCGAATTTGCCGTTGAGTCACTAACAGCAACAGGTGCCATCTCGCTTCCACGAGGGGCGTGATTGACGCCACTCCTGGCCAGTCGCAAGACCACTCACCCCTGACTTTCAGTCGCGGCCCGGCCCATCACACCTTTTTAGGGTCAGAACCCGATACCCAGGCTGTCGGTTCTCGTACTTATTGGGGCGCGGTCACGTGTGTCACTTTTGACCAGGAAAGGAGCACCGGCTAACAGGGTCTTCTGGTAGTGGGAGCACCACCACCACCTCGCAGGCACCGCACACCAGTGGAGTCTGGTCTCTGCAGCCCGTCTATCTCAACGGCCAACAGGCAGCCCTGTCGTCTCTATTGTTGGTTCTTTTATTTTCTTCGTACTATAAGCTGAGGGGGACGTGAAAAGTCCTTACAGGCAGCATGATGACAGCTGTGGAAACCCATACGAGTTACACCAACTCCTATACGATTAACCAGGAACAGACGTACATGACTCAGGAGGACGACTGGGACCGAGACCTGCTGCTGGACCCGGCCTGGGAGAAGCAGCAGAGAAAGGTAGGTTCGACTCGGCACGGCGGGTCGCGGCCAGAGCCACAACCTGGTCAGTTATGTTGGCGCAGCAACACCCGTCAGTATTGCGCAGTCAAGTTTTATCTTGTTATAACGTTTAGACAAATCCGTGATATTTATCCTCTCTCGTTAATACACAATTCAAAACGATCTACGGACAAACACTGGGCCATAGCGCGTGTCCCGTTGGGGAAACGTGTCATTTGTCTGCACCTGGTGCCCCAATCCCGCTGGAAGCTGTGTGAGCAGATAATTTAGGTCGCGCAACTTTCTCAGTGTTGTCTTTCAGTTACCCCCAACTGCATCGCCGAGGCTGTCTAAATATAGCCTTATCTCCCTGCCACCCACATACACACATCAAATTTGAATTTAAGATATATTATTAAGTTTGCGCGCTTTTACGCGCGAGCCCACTATCAACCAATAACTGACAGTAGCGCTGCTACCACCCCATATGACTTAAGCACAACCTACAACGGTATATTAATCAGTTGAAATAACGTTTTATTTAGAAAAAAAACACACACTTGTAGTTCTTGCCCTCATGTAATGACTTGTAATACACTCATTTAGGGGTAGGGACGTGTCTGCAGACGGTGTCTTAGCGGTGGGCTGGAAAGGAATGTGACAGGTGCGTTTAATGAGCTGTCAGACCTGAAAGTCAGCGGGCAAAGATGACGTAGGCTATGAACCACTCGGCCGCCAAGCCACAATATTCAGTTCAATCCTGTCACGAAACGGTTACTTAATCCACACAGAATGTGTTAGTCATACAGAACCTTGTTGAAGTCGTTGCTTTTTCTCTAAATTATAATCTTTTATTGGTCATCTGACGGTTCCTGATCATCGAGCTGGACTATTGCATTACTCCAGTTGCATAGCAACATGTGACATGATTTATACTAGCATTATAAAGGCACAGTAGCCTGTGGTAGAGTATAATTTAATATTGGAAAGCCTTCCCTTTTTGAAAGGGCCTCTTCCATAGCATAGCCTCACATCACAGCAGCAGTTTCAGTGAATCTGCAGAATCTACTGTATTTGTCTATGCAAAATGTACCCCCCACCCCCCAAACTGTACCACCTCCCCTTATAGAACTGGCGCGCTGGAGTTCCCTCTGAGTTTGACAAGCCTGAGAGACCTCAACAGATGGCGTGAGCGAGATGGCAAGGCTCGCGTACAGCCTGTTGGTTTCACCGACCCCACAAATAAACCTCTTCCTAAAAATACTTTGTTGAACTGAAGCTCTGCTGCACCTAACCCCCGCCCGATAAGTTTCTCCGTCTTTATTCCAGTGGGGTCCGACACTTCCTTTCGGCCTGTGTTTTCTTAACTCCTTGTTAAGTGTGTCCTTCGTGGTGTGCAAATGGCTTTATAAATGATTGCTGCCTGTCTGTCTTTGTGCGTAAGATGATATAATTGTTCGGGAAAAATCCGCCGAGCTCGGTGGGTTTTTAGCGTCACCTCTCCGGGGAGTAGGTCACTGTACTCCATTGCTCTTTGCGGCATGTACAATCCAGCTTAAGGAGCTGATATCAGTCCATAAATATAGATGGAGCATCATTTTGCGGTGTAATGGATCTGAGAGGGAACCCTAGCGCCACCTGTTCGCGCGCGCATCCTTGAGATTTCAGTGGAAAAAGTTGCTCCGCTTGATGCAGTAATTAAGTGTTTGTCAACACGGGAGTGTTTGTGTGTGTGTGTGTGTGTGTGTGTGGGGGGGGGGGTCTTTGATAAGTTTATCTTAAAGCACAATTCCAATGTTGGCTAATAGCTGGTGATTCCTGGCTGAAATTGTGTAACACAAGGCATTGGATGAATAATCAAATGTTGTAGACTGAAGAGGGCACATGTAGCAGCGAAAGGCCGCCTGGAAATCCTGGAAATAGCCTTTCTGAAAAATTCTACAAAGCGACTGTAATCCAGTAGATGAAATGATACGCAGGTTTTTGTTTATTTAAAATTTTTTAGTTGGGCTCCGGTTCTTCAGGGCTGCATCGCCTACATCAGATAATAAAAGGGACATGCACCAACGGGAGGCAGTGGGTCAGAAGTGGATATTTCCACTAGGCGTGGATGGGCCGATATGAAAATATCATGTCACGATTTTCCTGGACAAAATAATTGCGATTCACGATATTATCCCGATAATCATCAAAATATGAATAGACTGCACAAATCACTTTACTTTGCATTTTTAAGAAGCAAATATTTTAATTGCATCATGGGACACATTTCTTTTTCTTGTGAAAAACAAACAAGGACAGATACCGACTCTCGCCAATACCCAGCAGGTAATCACAACGAGAGAAAAGAATCCATCAATAAAAAGAATCTACCTATCAACCTGATCACTGAAGTCACTCTTGAGGATATTCACGATTATCCCGATAATGGAAATTCGCCATGAGTGTTTTTATCCCGATAAAAGATAAAATCTTATATCCTCCCATCTCTAACTTCCACACAGAAGCTAACCTTATTGACGTCTGTCTCTCCTCTTAGCTAGCCTGTCAGTTAAATCTTACTGTGGAGCTTCCACAAAAAAAGTAGTGCTCTTTCAATGTAGGATCGATGGGTATTTAAAAATAAGCTTCTACAGAAGAAAGCTGATGTTACAAGACCCTCTAGCTGAGCGCATAGCCCTCAAGAAGAGATGGCAAATAAGAAATAACACTGACTGATGTTTACGCTGTGCACACACTACGTTGGCTGTTTTTAATATATCTCCATATATTTCACAGTCGACTGAGTTTTGGTGCTTATAATGTACCAGAGGCATTTAATCAATACAACGAATCATGTGAACACTGCAAACAGTTTGGTAAGCAGTGTGTCTAATGTCAACTTAACTTATCCCAGTCTTGGTGAGCGACCGCTGACTGGCTAGCTAATGACAGGCGGCCCAGAGAAGCTTATGCTAGCACTAAACTATAAATACTCATTACATGTGGCTATCAACTGCTTTATTGGCTCCAGCCTGAGGCTGGTGAATGTTCTGTGGGTTTACACAGACACGCATGCTCCCACTGATCAAATGAAGCTGGCCTTTGTTGTTTTAGGAAGTGTAAAAGCTAGCTACTTTGAGTTAGCAAAGGGACCTGTGTCATTTGCACAACGCCTTTACTTCATATTTGTCTATCGCCGGATGTTAAGGCTTATTAGTTTCCCCCTACTAAATCAAGCCAAGAGTTTAGTGCCAGGTTTAGTTTCCCCCTACTAAACCAAGATAAGAGTTTAGTGCCAGGTTGTAGCAAAGACGTGGTTGTTTTATTCACTTTGGCTAAACTAGAAGGTGTCAAATGGATAAAATGCCAAAAGGATTGCTCATTAGAGTGAGGTGATATAGGATTATAGAGTAATGTTATATCTATGCACTTTAATTGGTCTAGTACCTCTCTTTGTTGCCGACTTATACTCTCAAAGTAAGGTGTAAGATGATGTGAGGAAATCCTACATAAGCCCTTTTTATACAGACCCACAATAATGCTGTTAGGAAGACCCATCATAATGCCATGTTTGCTTGTTACCTTTCACATAACAATCCGGTGTTGCGGAACCAGAGGCGTGACCAAAAAGCGTGATGTGTAACAAACCAGCATTGGCGGATTAGACATGCTTAGCTAAAATGTTGTGTTGATAAGTTACCTCAGCATCGCTCGTTGATAAGAGACGCTAACCGGCTTGTGGCATAGCCTATGTGTGTCTATGGCTTGTGGAAGGCCGCATCTTCTACAGTATAACCATTCAGGAGATAATGCCGTGCTTGTGGATACATGACTCTGGTGACAAGCTTCATCAAAACATTACACCCCATTCTGGCTGTCCCTTTTACGTTATGGCTCTGTGACTTCCTCCACTGCTGGCACAGAGGCGGAACAACAATGACTCCCCCCTCCCATTCCGCCTCCATACCCATTGTGCAGAATAGCGAGGTGGAATGAAGGCATAATATTCCCGCCTTGAAAACACTGTGTAAAAAGGGCTATAGATACAGCAACTATCTCTACTAAACTACTGTATCATTGAGGAAAGCAAAACACCAATTAACGCCTAAACACCTATATAGACACCTGAACACCTAGATATCAGTGGCCATCTTGCACCCTTAGTCATAGTGTTAGCTGTACTTGCTGTGCTAGCTAGCTTTTCCCAGAATGCAATGGGGGGGGGGGCATCTTTAGAGTCACACCCATGATTCACTCAGGGTCATGTGATCTCCCCTCCCGCACAAAGCGCTACCCTACCCAAATGTTCACCTTAATTTTATTTGCATTATAAATATCGAATTAGACTATATTGAGTGACGATTTATTAATCAGTCTAGTATTTGTCATGCATTACACAATTCTCACGGCTCAATTTTCAGTTTAATTCTCACATTGGCCAGTCAATTAAATACAGGCATACCAGGTAGAATATATATCAAAATAACCCTTTTTTAATGAATTAAGTGCGCTGCCTTCCCATAATGTGTTGAACGTACGGGGAGTAAACGTAAGTGGAGAGGTGAGGACGCCTGTAGTCGGATCAAATAGCAGTTGCTATTCCAGAATCTGTGCCCATGTAGGGAGGCTTCTATAAACTGCTTTAGTGCAGCCACAGGAGTCCTGGGAGGCCACATAAAGGGCTGAAGTGTGTGTAATTGCTGTGTGTGTGTGTGTGTGTCTGTGTGTGTGTCTGATCAGTTTAGTGTATTATCTGTGCGTAGATGATCATTCCTTGTTTTGCTTTATTAGACGTTGCTGTGTGAGCTGGTAGGAGACTCTCTGCGATAACGTCTGTCAGCGTGTCATTACAGCCAAGGCTCATTACAGTCGGGGCGTAGAAACGCTCCGGACTGAGGAGAGCGGCCCTCTTGAACCTCGGAGGAGCAGTTCGGTGCCTTGGTTGAGTTGAACCAAAACAGTTCCTTACTTTTTTAATTATGTAATAAAAATGTGGATTACAAAACTGATTCTTTCGGTTCCTGTAGCTGACGTATTCTTATTACACATTTGTAATATTAGCGGAAGGTAGCAGCATCAATATAGGCCTGCTGGACACATGGATTCGCATCTGGGATGCTTGAAAAGTCTATACAAGGCTGTTTTAATCAAGGAAATGCACCTTTTTCTTCATATATCCTCAAAATTACTTTAAAGAAACTAAAGACAACTCTTCCCTACATGTCTAGGAGGAATAAAAATCACCAAACATTCTGGTTGTCAATCCATCTGTACTGGCCCAGGAGTAAGAAGAACAGCTCGTCTCTATCAAAAGTAAAGCTGTGTATCCTATTGGGACTGGTGGGTATGGAGGCCTATAAGTTACAGCTGGCTGTGTGCAGCCAGTTGAGTGGATGGATGTTCTAGTAATAGGACAGGTGTCATATCTGCCTACGGAGTCGCTGCCTTTGAGAAAATAAACTGCTCACACAGTGTGGAAATAATTACAACAACAGTTGACAGCCTGCCACAATGTCTTTGTTTACAGTTGCTCGCTTGGTTCAGTTGATCAAATTGTACAAATTGATCACATTTAAGCTCTTAAAATAATCAATTGCAAAAATAAACAATACATAATGTAAAACAGTAGCTTGGAGCTTTGTAATGGTGTCCCATTGTTATGGATGAAGAAAAGGAAGGGGTTTACTCAGATTACAACATCATGTTGACTGACTTGGTTATAGCATCTTAATGTGGGTTTATCCGGGATTAACGGAACACAAGGTTGACAATGACTTGCTCTCATGGCAAAATGAATTCTGGGAGATGTAGGTCGGCTGCATAGATGGCCTCCATAGATAACCTCCGTTCAGTTTCAAACATAGGCGGTCATGGTCAAGTTTCCTGGCCGTATGGAATTAGCTGATCCTGGATCTGCTGGGATAGTTTTGTCTCTTATTTCGGAGAAACATCGCCTTCTAAAATTAGAGCCCATTAGCACCCCCCCTCTCTCCTCTAGCCCCGCCCCTCTTCCTCAGCCAGGCGACTGGTCGTAAATCCTTGACAAGCTCCGAGGGTAATATATCTCCCTGCTGTCAGTCTTCAAGCCTCCGGTCTCATTGAGCGGCAGAGGACAAAGCATGCTGCTGCTGTCAGCCCTGAACCCGCACCCCGACCTTTAGTCTCTAACCATCACAAAGCCAATCGGTGCGCGCGTCGGCGTGCCACAATCTCCGCTTAAGTGATCTTAGAGTTCAGGGCAGCGAGAGATTGGGGTGTTGTCTTATCGTTCACACCCTCGCTGTGGCTGAGTGGGTGTTATTCCTATTCTACTGTGGGAATTACACACGCACACACACACACCTGCGCCGCCGTTCCTCGCATAGCCTGGCGGCTTGGCGAGGTTCTCTCTGTGGGTTTTGTGTGCCTCTGTGAATGGGTTTTGGGCTGTCGTCATAATTCCCGTCATTCCACGTGAAGCTGGAACTGTGAGACAGTTGGACAGAGCGGCCTGACAAACAATGGAACGGGACGGGACACGATGTTTTCCTTCCAGAAACGAGGCAATTAATATTGACGGGCACACAGATGGTGTTGTCAAAACCACAATGATTGATTGAGGCAGGTTGGGTAGTTGTTGTTTTTTTTTACCCCCACTTGGTTTGTTGATTGAACCAGACGAGCTGGGCGAAATGCTCTACCTCGTTTCTTGGCAGTATCAAGCTGTACTTTGACACCAAGTGCCTGGGTGCAATGTCTGTACGAGTCGTACTGTTGCTGTGTTAATTGGTGTGAGACAGTGATGCTTTAGATGGGACTGTTTTACCTACATTTAAACCCACTGTGGCCTAAATGACCTTGATTAATCCTTCCAATGTTGTAGTATTGTTCAGTGGGATACTGGGACGTACAGGGTCCAATATATTGTTTACGTGTGTATATATTGCTATATATAGTGCCTATATATTAGTAGTATTACACTAGTATACTCGGAATGACTTGTTTGCTCCTGGGGTGCTACTTTGTCATTTGTCAGGTGTGACACCTGTTCTCCACCTGTCTCAATGCCATACACACACAGACACACACAGAGAGAGACATGCTTGGGAAAGCAGAGGTGCCCTAGGCCCTTCATCCTCTAAACATAGACATAAATATTTGGATTAGGACTCAGGCCATACTCAACAGGCAGACAATACCCATTAGCTGACCCATGCACCAGTCCCCCATGCCCCCCCCCCCCACACACACACACACACACACACAGAGTATACTATGACATTTTAAGGCATTTTCCCGAAGCAAAAACTTCCCTTCAAACATTAATCCTACACGTTAACCAATGACTATGCTCTTGTTACAAAGTCCTTGAAAATCTATGAATTTAGTGGAAAACTGTAGTGTATTGATAATGTACAGCAGAATGCCAGTTGGCTTGTAGCTGGTTAACCCTCAATATCTAAATGAAGCTTTAGTTTATTTAGAAAAACGGCAACTATATTCATCCTTGTGGCTTATTGGATGTATGATGTAAGAAGGTGGTTCTCGAATTATTATTTTTGGGGGGGGGTTGGGACCCTCTGAGGCACCACAAGATGCTTCTCTAGTTTTGTCTCTAATAAAATCTGCATTGTTCCATTCTTTATACACTTATTATGCTATTAAAAGAAGTGCTCGATAGATGGGAACCCCCGTATTCTCAAATGTTCCTGCTAACCTATAATGTGATGGACGTTATGTGACTAACTGGATCCTATCCTGGTTTTGGCTGATCTGACTCCACGTTGACGACGGCTTTAGAGAGAGGCTCCAACTAGTGTTTGAATTTACATAACATCCACATGTCAGCTGTGAACGGTGAACCTGCAGGACACTCTGTCCAGTGTAAAAAATGTTTCATGAGGTATGCGTGGACGCATTCTTGACTCATCAATTCACTTATCACGTGCTTATTTAACATAAAAACATTTACTTTACAGTTGTAAAGTAAATGTAATATTGTAATATTGTTCAGATTAATCGAGTTAACGTAATACGTTTACTTTACAGTTGTAAAGTAAACATTTACTTGAGATTAATCAAGGATCCTTGCTGGTGTGTGGTGAGGTCACTGTGGGGTTTAGGTTGGTGGGGGGGGGGGGGTTGGTATGACTCCTATGTCGTCATTCCAAATCGTCCCTATGGCACCCAACTCCAGGGCCTCGGTAGGCGCTGGGGGAGGAGGGATATTTAAAACCCACAAGAGGAGGAGGTGAGGGGAGAGGAGGCCTTACTGTCTTACTGTCCGCCCACTCGCTTCTCTTGGATGTGCCTCTGTGCCTGCCGTTTAAACTGCTGTTTACAAGAGAAGCCCTGGATGCATGTCGCCTGGTAGACAGACATTGTGTTACAGTGTGTCCAGTAGATACTGTCTACAGACTGTCAGCCACACTATTTAGCTATACGTTTATATGAGATAAATGTCTGCATTTTATTATTTCTTTAACTTAATCCTTATCCTCAGGAGTTACTGGTCTGAAGGCTAAAGCTACTGTTGGCTAAAATGACAACACTATTCTCTGTGGCAGAGATTCTTGCCTCAGTTACCTGCTTCTGTTATGAAGAAAAAAACAGTTTGTATGTGTGTTTACAGTCTGGTAAATGCGTGACAATCTGTTGGTTTTATGTTTCTGTTGCTATTGAGACGTGAGCTAGAAAGTTCTTGCGACTACAGTATTTAAAATGGTGCCAAGTTGATGTCGAATTCAGCTGTAGTCCACCAGGCCTATAGCACGGGCTGTCTTCCTGCTGTGTGGTCTGCTGAATGTTGTTTGTTGGTTGGCGCTAGGTCATTGAGATATAGAGTTACTTCCAAAGAAAATCTTCCAAAGAAAATTAAATTTCTGTAAATGTCTTCGGTTATTTATTTGGTAAGAATTTCAAAATTCTTCTCAACTCCTTGAGGTGAGAAGCTCTGGTAGTCTGATATGTGGTTCAGTTGAAATGGGAGCCATTACTTTGTCATGGAGGGATGAACAGTCTTTCGCTTAAAGCCATACCCCTGGGTCACTGGATAACTTTAAATGAAATCAGAGCACACAATTATCATAAGGAATGAGCTGCTAGCACCTCATGCATCCAGCCAGGGGCGTCCGTGCGCGAGGGTGTGTGCACACAAGTGTGCCTTTATCCTGTTCTTGAGTGTACGACCCTGTGTGTGTGTGTGTGTGTGTGTGTGTGTGTCTGTATGCAGTGCAAAGGGGGTGACCTTATAAACACCACAGCATCTGTTTATGTGCATCTATTTGTGTATGCACTTCCAGGACATGCTATTTAACAGGTGTGTGTGTGTGTGTGTGTGTGTGTGTGTGTGTGTGTGTGTGTGTGTGTGTGTGTGTGTGTGTGTGTGTGT
>JAODLI010075258.1:0-12392 GCA_027575585.1 Percopsis omiscomaycus
GTGTTTGTGTTTACCAGCCTGTGTGTGTGTGTCTGTACTGTATGTCTGTGTTTGTGTTTACCAGCCTGTGTGTGTGTGTCTGTACTGTATGTCTGTTTGTGTTTACCAGCCTGTGTGTGTGTGTCTGTACTGTATGTCTGTGTTTGTGTTTACCAGCCTGTGTGTGTGTGTCTGTACTGTATGTCTGTGTTTGTTTGGGTGCTCATCAGACAGCTGTCGTTGTCCTCTCTCCCCCGTCTCCCTGCTGTGTGTTTGGGATCTGGCCTGCAGCTTCCAGGCTTATAATGATATCCTGCACTCGCATTCCTGTCATAGCCGATCTGGTTTCCCCCTTGTCTGCTCCGGCACACCGGGCCAACTCAGCCAGCGGCCCCGACCCGAGCATTCCTTGCCCCGCTCCCGACACGCTCCCACACCCTGCGTGGGCCACAGCTGACGTCTGCCACAAACCTCTTGTGCTTCTTCTTACCGCCCTCCTCCTCGTCCTCCTCCTCCCCTCCTATCTATTGTATTTCAAGGGAATCGCCTGTAGTTGTGGAGTCGTAAGATTCATTGTTAAATAAAGCATGAAACATTAGGTGGCTTGTTAGTGGAGAACAGAACACAATACAAGCGTCACGGGCCAGACTTTAAGGCTCCTCTTTAATGTGATGTCATAAAACACTTTTAGTGCTTTCTCCAACTGCTCCTATTCTATTGTGGTGTCTGAAACGTCCGTGGGGGAAACACGAGACTGTAAGTAAAGGGCTATGGCTTACATAATATTTGACCTATATTAATGAGGATCTAGACTTGATGGTGGAGAAAATGCCATTGTAGATTTTTTTTTTTTTTTGTATGCCGTGTTTACCACATAAACTTCAAAATACCTAAAAAGGTCACTGCATACCGTAGCTAATACGTAGCCTAGATAGCATACACATGTACCTTCAGACTGGTGTTAATTTCTGGGACTAGCAAGACCTCAAAGGTGGAATTTCCTCTCCACAATACGCTATTCTCACACTGTGCCAACACTTCTGCCACAGACTTATAGGTCTTATATAAGTCCACCTATAGGTTCTAAGTTGTTTATGTTGACTTGGAGTGTATGGATAATGCAAGTCAAGTGTGAATACAAGTGTTGCTTGTATTGGGGGGAGGAGAGTGGTGGGGGGATTTATTTGTCACCCACATCATTCAATGAAGTACCCAGGAAGCGTTTTAGGCCAGCAGTCTATCATGCAGATAACCTGACCTGACCCCCGCCTGTCACAGTGGCTGGGGAATCATTATGAAGCCCGCCTAAGTCAGGGTAGCAACGGCTAAATACCTTCTGCTTCTGCTCCTCAGATGCCATCGGCCCGTGGAACAGTCGCCCGCTACCCAGAAGTCACCCAGCAGAGGTTTCTTCTGCCGGTCGGCCCCCGGCTGTTGGTGTTGCCAGTCGTCCTGGTAAACCAGTTACTAGGACACCGGGGTGGGGGCTCTACTAAGGGGGCAGCCAGAGGGGCTTAGAGGTAGCGTTGATGGCCGCCATGCTGTGGCTCTGGGGCCAGGGGAGACCGGGAGCACCCTGACCTTGTGTTTGTGCAAAAGGCTGTCCCTGTGATAGATAGCGGTGCCAGAGGACTCGCCTGCCGTGCCGCGGGGCTGTCCACTTGGCCCGCCGAGGATGGATCGGCCTTTGTGTTTTTTCCCCCTCACCTCTGCTGGGTAATTAATCTTCCATGGAAGAGAGTGCATCATGGCTGTGGGCCGCTGGCCGATAAACTCCCCGTCGGGCGGGTACTGTAAATGCAGCCTTCGGTGCCCTGAAGAGACACGCCACCACCTAGATGGCCAAAGAAGATGTTTAAATGCATGCGACTCCAGGCCTTCCCCACCTCCCCTCGGTTATCTGGCGGAAGAGAGGCGGTTGAGCACAATGTTTGTCCCGGCTCCGGAGTGCCATTTATCTTGGATGAAAATAGCATCTCTGGGAAGATTCAGCTGTAATAGTGCTTCTCCAGCACTGCCACCATCAAACATTTGACACGCATTTTAAGGCCCGGTTTCTCCATCCCCATCGCTTTTCTTCTTTCTTCATTTCAGGAGATAAGGCTGTGGGGCCTAATGGTCTGAATCAAATGACTATTGTTTTTGTTTTACACCCTTTACATTCCCCATGTTTAAGATGAAAAGTCAGCCATGTCACAAAGTTAGAGAAGTTAAGTTGGGTAACAGAGATGGAAAACGTTAAGGTTTCTCCACTTTAAGGGGAACTTAATCTTTTGCTCCACCCTTGACTCTTTAGCTTCAGTACCTCAATATTAAATCCTCTTGCTGACATTTGCCGTGATTTAATCCCCTGTTCACGGTAGGTGTTGGCTGGTAAACATAAACATGAATAGTGTTGAATTCAAGATATATTTACATTTTAGTTTAAAAAAAAGTTCAAATGTACCTTAAATGATAATCTACAACATGAAACCGTGTGACCAGCATCTATAGTGCGAACGAGGGAATAATGTGTTTAACAAAAGTTCCATATCACTTTAAGCTTGGCTACTGATTGGTAAAACAAAAACATTAAATATTATTTGCCCATAAGAGTAATGAAGAGTCTTTAATTTTATAGTATATTATATACAGAAAATGTGTGGGTTGTACCTGTTACAAAGATTTGAGCTTCATCATCTGCACAATACCTGCACAATGCTAACGATAGAGAATCATAATACGGCTTGGGAACATTTACTATCTTTATAATGACCATCCAAACAGATACCGCCCAAGAACCCCCCCCCCCCCCCCTGATTCTAGTAAAGGGGCGCTAATCAGACTGTGGTTAATCCCCTGTGGTTAAACCAGCCCAGTAAGGCTGGACCACATGGTCAGGCCCCCCCTGGAGATGGATGTTCGAAGCAAATCCTAGAAGATCACTGAGGCTCGAAATGAGCCAAACGGCGGGGAATGTGAGGGGCTGGCAATTTAGGAGAAGAAAAAAGAAAGGAGGCTAGTATTCCTAAAACGGTGCTTTAATTCTGCGCAGAGGGACGAGTCTATTTAATGAGGTGATGTGAAGCTTGGAAATGGTATTGTGATATTCTCCGCCTCACCCAATAGAGGCTCTGGGAGCCATTGAGCGCTGCAGCCCGAGGCTTAGCACCGCAGAACAAACGGTTGGGATGGCAGCGTGACGCAGAATGGATACCACAGGCTATCCATCAAGTCCCTTGACTGCACCTTATAGAATAGACCAGTATAATGTCTTTCACCCTTGTGGCAAATATATTACCACTCGTAAAAAAATAAATAGACAAAGCACATTGTGTGGATTTCATGGAAGGAATTATATTTCTTAATAAGATTGGCGGTAGGGTTTTGTTGAGTAGTTGGCCGTAAAATAAATAAATAAATAAGAGTTTATACCCTACCCTTAAAAAATGCAGCAGACCGTGTCAAGAGATCGCTTACTGCCATTATCTGTCTTCATGTTGAACATTTCTCTCGAGGAGCCCCACGGGGTCATGGTGGAACAGTGCATGATTTTGTACAGCCCTCCTCCCTGTAAACTCTCCACTCCAGTGTCTGGCTGCAGATTTAATGGGTTTAGCAGCTGTTGAGGAAAAGCAGTGAGGGCTTGTGGCATATGCTCTGGTTAGAACAAAGAGCAGCCAGCACAGCCTACCGCGCACGATAAAACTGCCTCAGCCCAGAGCTGTGCCACTGAAGTGAACGATTAAGCTGTTTTACGCTCTTGATTGACGTAGGCCGGTCACGCCAGCTGTGTGGCGAGCGCATTTCATAATGTCTCTTTGACTTGATACGTATTTATAAAACCCTTTCGCCGGGGTTAGCACATACTTGATGAATGCCGATCAACGTTATGGTTAAGGTGTGTAGGCTCGGGCTGTTGTTTCAAGATACGAAAGCAAAGGTTGGCATGTTTCAACGATTTTCCGACGCCACTTGACAAGGCTGCCCTCTTCAGGGAGAATTGTCATTTCTCTAACGCTTTCAGAAAGGAGTCACAACAGAGGTCGGTATAGAGAGACCTCTAGTGGATATTGTAGACATAGACAATGGTTTATTGTTTTTTTTTTGTTGGGAAATGTTTGAGTTCGTCATATTTATTATAATATAAATAATGCACACAAAATACAGACTTTATTACACGCATGCGTGCCATTTATTGCATTTAAAAAAAAAATCTTTCACAATAAATACATAAATAAATAAAAGGAATAAACACTGTCTAAAAGCTGAAAATTGTATTCTGGTCCAGGGTCAGTGTTTGGCTTTTTATCGTAACTTATTCTTAATACAAATTACAGAAAGTAACTGCATCATATGAGTCATATTTCTGTCTATATAGGATGACTGATTATAGCCAAGTTTAGACCACCAGAGTGCCGAAATAGGCCCATGCATTAGATTTACTCAAAACCAGCAAATGCTACGCTCAAACACAGGCTGGTGCAAGTTTTATTGCACAATCGATCTAAGCGTGCAAGTCTTGAACTGGCAGTGTGTGTAAACACTGATATGGTTGTGTGTACATGTGTGCTTTGCTTGGGTTACCTTGCTGTTAGCAAACAGTGTGCATTGTGGTGTTGTCTCCACCCACGCACTGGTGACAGAAACAGCTCAGCTACCATCTGCGTGGGTGGAGTGAGAAGGTTTTAACTCACTACTTGTAATAATGTAATAATACTGTCTTCTTTGAATAAAATCAAGAGGCTATTTAGAGTGGGTGTGTACCAGTGCAAACATAGCTATATAAATAACCCTTTTCTTTGTACATTGTTCTAATGTGTCCTTGTAAGGCCTTGCGGAAAACTTGTATCACTTGGTTGGTCCAACGAAATGACTTTCAGCTCAACAAAATGAAAAAGGTAGCTAGACTGTCCCTTGTAAAGCAGATGTATTTGAGGCTAACTAATGGAATAAAAGACAGCTCAACTACATTAGAAAGAGAGCCAGGATACAGTACACGTACCGGCATGGCTCCCCTTGACTGATAATCATGATCTATTTTATTATTTAACCTTCATGTAACCCAGGATTTAAGTAGATCTCGTGAACCTCTTTCCCGAAGGGAGACCTGGGGCAGACGGGTAGCGTCCAGACACACACAGAACATTACAGTCAACATGAAGCCCCACGACGTGTCAAAGAATAATCTGTGTTCAGTGTTTCTGCATGTTGTCCTGGGCTAACGGATGCCTGCTACTCACCGTTATCTGGTCTGGAGTTTCCATCCCTCTGTGCCACGTTCCAGTATCCATATTATCTGCGGGGAAAAACCCTAATTTCTCCATGGAAATGTAATGCTACCTAATCTAAATCAGGGGATCCAGTGCAAACTGTACACCCCATGACTAACGGGACCTGCCCAGTTCATGCCAGTGTGAAAGGAAGACGGCACTGGTGTAACTCAAATCTCAGGCTTTGATACCCCTCAGCCCTCCCTGTGCGGTTTGTGACCACGTTTCGCCTCTGTGTCCTTAAAGGACAGGATTTAATTATCATAATGCAATAGAGAAATACAACCCTGTGAACACAGTTGTAAATTAATCCGATATCCAGGCACAATTGAGTTATGGCAGAGGAGGCCATCCACGTACGGAGCTGAGGCATCAGATGAGGTGGTAGGGCATAAAGGTTGGCCTGTCATTTCCTTTAATGAGTAGGCCTACTGCAGCCTGAGATATACTGGGGATCGTATTTAGACGCTTCCTGTCAGTTATCGAGACAGACCCTGACGTGTTTATAGATTTTCCTAGAGGAAATTGCTCACAAAATACTGTAGGCAAAGTATTTGAATAATCGATACTAGCATATGTTATTTACAGTATTATACATTATACAAATATATATATATATATACAAATTATACAAATACATTTGTTACAACTACAACTTCAGGTCATTTTGGCAACATCTACAGTAAGTAAGAGGTAAGTGGACACAGATTTATGAGGCTGTACTTTTTGTGTTTACTATCCTAGTCTTGACAGTTGATGCAAACACACCTGGTTAGCTGAAACGGTTAGCTTAAACGTCATAGAAATTCATTCAACTCTGGAGCAAAGAGATGAAAATTCTCTGCATGCACTAGACATTTGAACAGTAGTGAATGGAACGCTTTTTACACACTGAAGCAGTGCAATAAGAATGTACGTCTGTGTAGACAAACAGACATGCATGTCTACCATGTGTAGACCTGGGGGCAGAAAAAGCCCAGGAGAGCAGTAGAATAAGTTGACATTTTGCATCATAAACAGTACATTACACTTTGTGTATTTGTTTCATATTTATTCAACTGTATTTTAAATATTAATTGTCTGATATGAATTGTTGAAGTCTACCAGAATTAAATTTCCCTCTAACATATGACTCTGTTTGGTCAGTCGCATGCTTACGCTTGAGAAGGTTTCTATTTCATTGTAAGAGCACACCTATCTTCCCAGGAGTCAAAAAAGTTACTGTAGCCTACAGGGGCGTCAGCTGCACTGTTAAACATCCGGGGCTGAGCCCAGATTCTTCGGGACGTAGCAATATGATAGTGTGTGTGTGTGTGTGTGTGTGTGTGTGGCGGACCGTGACTCGACACTGGGCCGTCAGTGTTACCACAAGTAAAATAACTTGCTGTATATGCTCTCAGAACCAGTGCGCAATGCACAAATTAACAGTACATAGCCTATAGTAAAGCTAACCTCACACGCACATATGCTACTGTACGCGCGCGTACTAGTGCATAGGGCCTATGCTGGTAAATGCGGGGTGAGGTCACGTCACGTCTCGTGAACTTTAAACAAAATGTACCAATATTATCGCGCTCTTCGCAGACCCGCGAGACAGGAACATTATTGCATATTCATTCAGAAAATATTTGTGTTGTTGTTGTTGAACCGCACCTACAATTGTGTTGCATACAAATTAAAATTACATTCGGGCCTACTGTCAAAACATTCGGGGCTGAAGCCCCGGAAAAATGACCTGGCGACGCCGATGGTAGCCTACTCCATCACTGTATCATAGACATGACATCATTTCCTGTTTGTGTTCAAGTCTGTCCTGCTTAATGACTAATGATGAACGTGACACAGACGAGGATTTAATTATCATAATGCAATAGAGAAACGCAACCCTGTAAATTACAGTTGTAAATTAATCCGATATCCAGGCACAATTGAGTTATGGCAGAGGAGGCCATCCGCGTACGGAGCTGAGGCATCAGATGAGGTGGTAGGCATAAAGGTTGGCTTGTCATTTCCTTTGAGTACTGCAGTACTGAGATATACTGGGGATCGTATTTAGACACTTCCTGTCAGTTATCGAGACAGACCCTGACGTGTGGTTTTCCTAGAGACATCCTCACAAACATGACTGTAGTTCAAGTATTCTAAAAGATTGCATTTGTTATTTACAGTATTTTGTGATTTACTGAAAATGCATTTCCGTTACAATTACAATCTGTAACTTTCCAGTTCAGGTCATTTTGGCGACACCTACAGTAAGTATGAGGTAAGTGGATTTATGAGGCTGTATTTTTTGTGTTTACTATCCTAGTCTCGCGGGACCAGACGTGACTACGTTTTCATAATATACCGGTAGTAAAGTCCGGCCCCGGAAGCGCAGTACTATCCAGACCTGATTTAGAGCGTTCATCACTTAAACTCGTATTGCTTGTTTGGTTTCAATGCAAAAAAAAAAAAACGATATACGATTTGGGGAAGAAAAAAGCCTACTGTATTGTTTTTAATCTAGATATAATTTACCAAACTAAAGCCTGACTTTACACAAGCTTGATCCAAGCCACAGAGGTGAGGAGACACAATGATTCCAGACTGCAGCATCTTGCTATACAGCCTGAAACATAATATGCATGCAGTCAAACAGAACGGAACGCTTGATCTATGCAAGGTAAAATATGGTATAATAAGGGGCTTAAATGGCAGTGCATACATTATGAATAAACCAATCCATTCTTCTACAAATTGTAATGGTATGTTAGCCTACATCACGTTCCGATTTAATCTTAATTTTAGGCCCCACGTTACCACCAGTGTGGCCTGAAATAAAATCCTTCTGCACTCTTATTCAGAACCCTACTTAAAAAATGATCTGAGGCTATAGTCTATTATAGCCTATAGTAGGCTATAGGCCTTATATAGTAGCCTACACTATGTAGAATATGCACCGTCTCGTATATAGGTGTATGGTATTTAGGCCTACGCATTGATATAAAGAGCTGTTACGCACATTCCACTGTTTGTGGGTATGGTCTGTGCTCTTAAGTGCTCCACAGCGACGAAACCGTAAATAACTAACGCGAGTGCAGTCGCAGGAAGCTTGGGAACCACGCGCATTGCGCTGTATGAGTCCGTGTGGGTCTATTTATTTCTGTTTCAAACATATGGTGTCGGCTATTGTGTAGTTCACGAGGGCCAAGAGAAAGTCATTGCTATTATTAAACTGTCTAATTATCACTTGCATTCTCAAGATAAAATATTCAGCTTAAGAATGTTTCCTTAAACGTTTTTATTGTGTTTAACTAAGCTGCAGATTTAACCCGTCGCTTTGATTTTTAGGTTGAGGCAAGTTCTAATTCCTGTAATTTCACACACCTTCCACACGATGGCGACATCGCCCAATACCACATTCTCGAGCAGACTGAGAAACAAGGGTATATGGATCTCTATGATCAATAGGTGGCACTGGAGAGCTATCGCCTCAGATCAGCGCCCTTGAACAGCAATAATTGTCTCTCCTCTATCAACAGGTTTAAAGCAACAACTTAAGAGAAAGTGCCTTACGTTTATCAGTATTTTACTTAATTTTGATTGTGTAAATATATGTAGACCTATATAAACACCATGTAAACATCTATTGTTTTCACTTAAATGCTGTTAATTAGTTATTATGTGGGATATCATTTGGGTGGATATAATAAAATTCAGACCTAAAGCTTTTGAATGTCTGTAATTTGACAACACGATGTTTCCCCATTCATGTAAGGCCAAGCAATTAAAGTATTTAAGTATTTAAATCGATTCAAATGTATTTCATATAGCCCCTAACCACATTACAGTCTCAGTGGGGTGCACAGGCCCACATTTCACATGGAAAGAAACAAGACCCCCTGTTCCTTCTCCTCCCACCGTGGAAAGCAAGGGAAAACTCCCTAGAAAAATGGGAGAGACCTTGGAAGGGAACCACCAATAGGAGGAGTCCCTTCTAGGACGGCTGGGACGCAATCGGTTCATCATTATTAGCATCACACAACGAGTTATGTGACGTATTGCTAAGCAAACAGAATATTGTAGATACTGTACACTAAACTGTATAATCATCGACGTCTATTGCCCTGACTGTAGACCCACATGACCAGTGGGAGGCGGACGTGTTAGCAAGGGAGGCTAAAACCCAACGGTCACTAGCGTCTGTCGCTAGCACGCCTCTTAAGGTGTCGGGGGTGGGGGTGGGGGGTGGTGAGGTTTTACTCTCACTGTACCGCTGGCCTCCGTTACACACGGACCAATCCAGAGCCAGGAGAAGACCGGCTGTGTTGGTCTGTCCAGCACCCACTGCCTCAGCAGCACGATAGCAGCAGCACACACCACCCACGAGGGTGGCGGGGTGGGGGGGTGGAAGAAGCCAGTCCACATGCACGGCCCTCTTGCAGGAAGCGTGCCAGGCACACAGTACCACCGACACACACACACACACACACACTGACTCAACAACATGCACCTAGCATAACACAGGCGTGCATAATGTGTCCAAACCTTTAAACACGAGTGCTGGGTGGGGTGGGGTGGGGTGGGGTGGGGGCGTCTGAGCCGCAGGAGACGGCCGCCCCACCTGGACAGGTGCGGCCGGGGGCTGTTTGAATGCTTGACCATGACAATGAGACTCGGGTATACCTTCTGAATATCTATACAGAAGTAGCACCTCTGACCACAGCTGGGCAGGACAGTGCTCTGAGTCCTGCTGGTTTACTGGTTTCTGGACTGGATCAAATAAAAGCCTGCGTTCTGTGAGCGTTAAAGCCTGAGATGGTAGCATGGCGTGAGGCTATGTAGTACCAATGTAGAAATTGTACTACATTTTTTGTACACTACATACTTGTATCTATTTTTTAAAAATACAAAATTCAAAATGGCGGATCATTCAAAATGGCTGAATATCCATCATGGCAGACTATATGGGTCACTGAGGAAAACCAGTGTGACTGTGTGGCCGATGTGCACAAATTCAACTTGCAACCGTCTTTGGCCAACTGTCAATATATTTGCGAGGTTTGATCCAAACTGGAACAGAACATTTTGGGTTTTATTAAGCCATGACACACACACACACACACACAAACACACAGGCCTACACGCGGGCAATATTTACAGTCAGGTCAATTTCACAATTACTTATGTCAACAAATAAAACTCGTCCAGACAGGAAATAACAGTAGCAACACATTAAAAGGTAAACAAATTGCATTACACCACAGTAGGCTACCGTACTTCCGCGTTGTATTGCTCCATGAAAGCTGTTGCTTTCCATTTGTAGCCGTAAATACTGCCAGGCAGGTACAGAACCGCTGGTAACATTCCTTTGTTACCAGCGGTTCACTTCATCTTGAACAGTGGTTCTTAACCTTGTTGGATGTACTGAACCCCACCAGTTTCAAATGCACATTCACCGAACCCACCGAAGGGGGGCGTGTCATCACGAATCATATGAGTCGGGTGTGTCTCATCCTCCGCCGAACCCCTAAGACTGACTCACCGAACCCCTGGGGTTCGATCGAACCCAGGTTAAGAACCACTGATCTTAATGTACAGCATGCTGTTGTCGTCTGTTTGTTTATTTCATTCTCCTGTTTTTGTCCCCTCAGCTGCGTTATAGCGCCCCCAAGTGCTCATCGCCCTAACTGGTCTGGAAACACCCCTGTGTGAGTGAGGGTCAGATGAGAGGAGGCCCAGTGAGGCCCAGTGAGCCCCAGTGAGGCCCAGTGAGCCCCAGTGAGCCCCAGTGAGGCTCAGTGAGGCCCAGTGAGCCCCAGTGAGGCCCAGTGAGGCCCAGTGAGCCCCAGTGAGCCCCAGTGAGCCCCAGTGAGGCTCAGTGAGGCCCAGTGAGGCCCAGTGAGCCCCAGTGAGGCCCAGTGAGCCCCAGTGAGGCTCAGTGAGGCTCAGTGAGGCCCAGTGAGCCCCAGTGAGCCCCAGTGAGGCCCAGTGAGGCCCAGTGAGGCCCAGTGAGGCAGTGGGAGGCGCAGACCTTCCATGAGGGGACCCTGGAGGAGGGGACCATCCCGGGCCCCAGCGGGCACGCGGCCGGGAACTCCGCGGGCAGGGCGGGGCCCCGAGGCCACGCCCACGCGGGGGAGACGGGCGAATAGGAGGGCGAGGAGATGGGAGACGTGCAGGAGGAAGAGGAGGTGGTGATGGTTGGGAGAAGGAGGTGGTGGGTGATGTCCGGAGCCTGCAGTACTGCTCCGAGCAGGTAGGGGGCAGTGTGATGGTCGAAGCCGTTTGACAACTGAATGACAGTGGAGGAACAGAGGTGTAATCATGTGACAATGACCATGGTTCTGACCAATGAGAAACAACGACGTGTGAGTGTTCTAACGTGTGTGGGCGAGGAAGATGAGGGATGGCCTTTGATAGACTGAACAGCCAGCAGAGGGCGTTTAAGCAAACGTTGCATCAGGTAGCAAACAACAGAGACAGATAGAGAGAGAGAGACAGAGAGAGAGAGAGAGAGAGAGAGAGAGGAAGAACAGAGAGAGGGAGAGAGAGAGAGAGAGAGAGAGAGAGAGGAAGAACAGAGAGAGGGAGAGAGAGGAAGAACAGAGAGAGGGAGAGAGACAGAGAAAGAACAGAGAGAGGGAGAGAGAGAGAGAGAGAGGAAGAACAGAGAGAGGGAGAGAGAGAGCGAGAGAAAGAGAGGAAGAAGAGAGAGAGAGAGAGAGAGAGAGAGAACAGAGAGAGGGAGAGAGACAGAGGAAGAACAGAGAGAGACATATAGAGGAAGGAAATAGGAAACAGAAGCAGTGTGTCATGATTTATGCAGCTAATGAATCAATAATGAATCTAATTAATCAAAACAAATGTGTCCCACCCATCGTTGCTATAGCAATTGCTATATAGCTATAGCAGGGTTTGCCAGTGAGAACGGACTAAAGGAATATAAATAATAGAGGAATAGACACATATTCTTGCGTTATGATCGCTTCAAACAGAGTCAACACTTCTTTTTCCATCTCCATGCCAGTAAATCTGAACGACTGAATTGTGGAGAATCTCACAGAACTAACGCTGTGTAGCAGTTACAATCAGGTCATTTAGCACATGCTGCTATTACATGGAGCAGGTAGGGGTTAGGCATCTTTCTCAAGGATGCTTACAGGTAGGCCAACTCTGGGG
>JAODLI010075259.1:0-17480 GCA_027575585.1 Percopsis omiscomaycus
TGACAACATAGTTGTGGATCTTATATTGCATTTCTGTCACTAGAGCCTCTTAAATATTACACACTGGTCCTTTAAAGTCAGCATCACAGCAACATAATAAACAACATATGCCACAGATGCTAGGGTAATGTCCTATGACAAACTGACCCCTTTTACAACAATTAGGTCTTACGACATGCCCTCCAAACTAAAATACTATCTATCCGATATATCTAGAGGAGACTACTGGCCTCTCAGACCAGCTGCAGATGGGACTTTTCCCCATCCCTAACTGGGTCATATTTGTCACTGGGAGGCCATCGAACGGCAAGACAGCCAAGAGACAGGCCGTGTGTGAGCTTTCCCGGACGCACCATTTCCCCTGAAGTACAATAAGTAACAATGTCCTCTTGAAACTGAATGACTTGAGCAGATGCTTGATAGTTTGGTAACTAGCTCAGTATAGTTTATTATCATTACGTGCATAAACAGTGTGACAATAGAGTCCCATCCACAGCAGAGAATGTGGAAACAATAGTGCATTGTACTACTGTATTTTACAGTACTCTACGTATATGAGTAAATGTACTGTAGGTTTGGGTAAAAATCAATGAACCTGCATTTACAACAGCTGTGTCACCTCCCCAATACTCAATACTAAAAAGATACTTAGCAGTCTTCCAGAAGAATACCGGAGTCCCAATGATGGGTGTGCAAAGTCTTGAGTCATCACCAAGCATAGCACGGCATCAAATGTATCAGTGCAGCTTCCAATGCATAGAAATGAATTCATTAGAACGGTGAGCGAAGGCAATCTCCACTGTCACGTTGCCTTATTCTGTTTATAGAAATCCAAGTCTAAATGAGCTCACTGATGAGGAATTCATAATATTCCCCATGAGCCAAATAATGAGGGAAGTCGCTGATAACTGGATTGTGGACTATCACCATGACAGCAGGCTTATGAATTTGAGACACAAAATAGTAAAAAACATAGTGGTGTAAGATGTGGTTTTGAATTATGAAGAAGTTGCTGTCAAGTAGGGTAGGGTAAGGTAGGGTTTCATTCAAAATAAAACATTAAATGATCCAAGAATGCAAAAATGTTTGCCCACAACTGCTTTAACAACTCCAAAATACAGCGATGCCATTATAACTAATAAGGAACTCACAAGAATGCCTTTTGTTAAGACACAGCAGTACCTAGAAAGATCCAAATAGAAGCATTTATTGTATTTCCACTTTCCTGCAGAATGACAATTCAGTGAAATCCGTTCAAATACATGCATTATGCATTATGAATTCATATTGCAACGTTTGCTTACGGCATAGGATATAAAAGTGAAAAGTACCCTATAGTATCACAAGTTGATAATGCTTGATGGCTTTACAATGGCCTGTAAACACACATAGAGTATTTGATGATCTACCAAGTGGCGTTTCCACTTTGAAGCCTGACATTCCATTAACAGCTGAGCTTTTGAGAGACATGCAGCAACAGGACACTACAGCCCAGCCAGAACCATGGATCAAGGGATGTAGGCTTTAGGAGTCATATCACATTGCATACTGCAGGGGTGTAGCCTTTACAACAGATCTGGTATTGATTTGAATGATACCATCTGAAATGTCTTCATGAGCGCTTCCGTTTGTTATGAGACCAACTTGTTATGGGCCGATACATAAAGCAATTGTATAACCAATTTTATCAATTTAATTTAATTTGAGCTGTATCTTAAAAGTATAAACCATAAATAGTTTAATAATAACTAAACAAACCACAGGAATCTATCATATTTAACCTTCATACCAACTTCCTTATTTGCAAAATAATTAAAAGCATAAACAAATTTTTAAAAAACTAGCGAACTATCATTTTTTGTTTAAATTCAAAAACAACCTCAAGTTAATGAGACTTCTAATTTTACCCACCATTAACTCACAGCACCACTCGTGTACCATTACACACAAAACAGGCAAACCTCCATAGAGAGAACAGAATCATTGCCTTTGTCAATGCCAATTATATTTTCCCCCAATCTGACTACAGTCTCCATTACTGAGGGATTCACCATCTGTTCCTCCTTCGATCTCTGAGGTATGCACTGCTCCAGTATTTCCATTAGACAACCATGGGGTGGGGGTACACAAGGGGAAGGAGGTTCCCCAACAACCTGCAATCAATTTCCAACAGTGCAGATGGGAGAGCATTAGCATTAGGGTTACAGGTCTAGCTGTAAGTAGGAGACAGAGTTGATACATCAATTATGAAAATACTTTTTGATTAGATGAAATCTGATTTCTGAAACCATTTTAATGGCAACTGACCTTAAGCTTAATATCAGTGATATCATTCAACCGGGCACATATGTTGTGAAAATCCGAGCAAACATTCTTAGAGCCAACATAACCCTACAGAGAATTAAAATCTCACTCCTATTCTTTCTGCAGTAAGTTTTCACCTGCAGCATAAATTAGATATCACAGTACATTTTTGCTCTGTCCCACTTTTATTCCTTTAAAGTAATTTTCTTGCTTTTCCATTCTCAATGCCAAGACTCTAAAACTAAAATTAAATTGTGTCTCTTCGGTATCTGAAGATAGATCTGACTCTTCAGTGCTTCTGGCAAGACATGACATCCACCGATTCAAAAGGAAGGAAAGACAATCAATTCGGGGCAGCTGACAGGAAGTCGTTGCCTTGAGACACGAGAGGAAAACAGCAGAATATCCAAAACAGCAAACAACTTTATAGGCTACATGGCATTAATTCCACAAATTAGTTCCATGTGCCATATGTGATTCCACTGAAGATTTCTGAGTATAAGCCTTTTTTATATTTCTTTTTAAACAATGGCTTTGACCGAGTTAAGAGGAGCTTCATATTAGATTCTACGCAAAGCTGCTACTCCCCCCCAAAAAAATCCCTTTTCCCATGTCAACTTCCACATCTTTCCCGATTCTCTCCACAGAACGGGATTGTACAATTGGATGGCCTTATGCAGGCTCAAGATTCTTCTCCTTTCAGCTTAGAAAGATTTCCTATTGTTTTCTGTCTTAAGAAAGTGAAAGTCTCCTGCTTTATGTGGGCTTCTTATCCCTTTAAGGCAGGGTTATCAAGAGACTGGGTATAGCTGGCCATGTTTCCCTCAGGCTCTTTTACTAACAGACCGTTGCTTGGCTGTAGGAATGCACCATATATCGGCCTCCACGTCGGTTGGTCCAAAATAAGAACTTTTTTGTTGTTGTTGTTGATTGTATTAGTCGAAAAGCAAATCTGAATCAAGTCTAAATCAATATGATAACTATTTGCAAGTCACTTGTGATAAATGCTGTAAATGTATGTATCACAGAAGACACACAAACACAGAATTAAGCGTGGAAGCAGCACATGTTAAAAAAGTAGAAAATAATAATTTCTTTGAGGTCAAAAAAGTGCACTTGGCGCAAGCTTAAAAAGGGCACGACATTCAGCTGATGCCAGGTTGAAAAACAAATGGTCTGAAGTCACGACAGGCGTCAAACCTTTGGTATGGCAGAACACATTCACTCCACCGTTTAACTTGGGCCAGACATAGAGGGGTCTGAACAAAGCAGCATCAGTGGGAATGCAATGGGTAGGCTGAGTGGTTGTCTGTTTGATCAGATAGGATTACCTTTAGAGCAAAGGCACATCAGTCTCACTTGCCACATAATGGGATATCAGTGACGGGAGAACCCCTCCTCACACACACACACCATTCTTTATAGAACTTCAGTTGCTTAACATCGGTGAGTCTTAACGTCCTTCCTCTTTGATAATAATTACTCCTCCATGAGCCCAATAAAACAACAGTTTCAGAAACTTAAGTGCTCCTAGGCTGTCATTACAGCAGCACAAGGTGGCCCTAAATGTGTATTAAGATCTAATGGCCCTTAAAATGCCTTTAGCATCGACAAGATGACAAATAGCTAACAGGCAAGGTTTTATCTCTCTGATGGTGCACTCACAAATCATCTCCAATGCTCATCAATCAACATCATTCACTTTAGAGGACTTGTGTGTGTGTGTGTGTGTGTGCGTGCGTACGCACGCGGGTCCATGTGCATGTGAACTTGCAAGCTTTTCAGAGAGGTTACGGTTATACGAAACTGCTAGCCTGTTTGTAGCTGGAAGAATTTGGTGCATGTAAACTGAAACTGAGGGTGTTCTTAGAAACAACTTGTATTTCGACACAAAACAGTATATTTTTTTACAACATCACAACATTTCAAGTAAAAAAGGAACCACATTTCTTAGCAGACAAGCAAATACTTTTTTAGCATTCACTGCATTATCGCACACACACAAAAGATGCCTGCAGAGCTCAGTGTCATTCAATGTGACACTGAGGACCAAACAATGTGAGGACCAAACTGAGCTGTATAGCTCGTAATATCCTATTTCAACTCAATATATCAGCTCTGAAGCATAAAATCACATTTCTCATTGCATCTTCAAAGCATAAACCACACAAACCGCCAAAATGTTAGGGTAACCCAGTTTAAAAGGCCAGTGGAGAAAAAAAGGTGGCCAAACAAAAGCACTTGGTGCAGATCAAGTTAAAATTCAATGCAAAGAATAATATACACCATTAAAATCTCTTTTTCATTTCTTTTTATGGAGTAGGCCTGTATTAATTACACTAATGAATTGCATCGAGTTAGAAATGTAAATTCAATATATGCATTTTTGGCACCGACATGTGCTGTTGGTATGGATGATCTTATTGGCTGAACACAGAACTCTGAATTTCAGCGTGAGAAGGCATTAAAAACAGTGTGGTATATCACTTTCCTATAAACAGCACGACAGACAGGCAGACAGAATTGAGCAGGGGGACAGAAATGATCGTAGCATGCACCGAGAGTAAAACTCCCTTGAAAGAGTGATCTAATTTATATAACTTCAATAATCTTACTAGCAATTCTCATCAGTCCTTTAGATGTTGGATGGTGTCATTATTATTAAATTATTTTGATTTATATATTTTTAGATTGAAAGTGAGGGGTTTCAATTTTCAGTTTGACGTTAAATAAGGATAATGCTCCATGATTTATTGCCGTTATTTGTTTGACATTACAAGTGTTTGTTTTGTTGTATGGTTACTACAATCCAATAATCCAGTGCTTTATGAATGTCTGGGTAGCATTTTGGAGAGATAATCTGAAAAAGTCACAGGAAAATGTAGCCTAACTTTTGCAAAAAAAGCAGGAAGATCACAGAATCCACTAACTTATCATTTTCATATTTATAAAAGGAGCACTTTCTTTTAAAAGAGGTTCATTTAGAATGTGGACATCGGAAGCCACCTCACTGATAAACCCCCCAATACCTTTGGGCATTTTGCATGACATAAGTAAAGCTTGTACCTAGATGAGAGAAAAGGCAGTTACGTGGGAAAGCATGTTTATTCAGCAATGCAGCCTTGACTGGGATGTGGGGGAGAGCCATGGAAGGTCATGAGGACTGATGACCCGTTCTCATGCTAGGGCACATTCCTACCATAACAAAGTAGTAACAGGCCAGGGTTAACTATAGCAGGCAGCACAGAGGGGAAATGGGGCACAGCCTGGTGGAATTCTAGGGAGACCGCCACCCACTCTTCTGAAATCACAGCCATCACACTTAAGAGGCTGGGGAATGTCAAACGGACATCACTTTACTGCTTGGCCTTTGTTCAGCCAGAGGGTGAGGGAAAGCAAATAAATAATTAAAATGCTGTTGTTGTTGAGGTTCAAAAGAAAGATTATAATGCATATTTAACACGGGAAAGACACACAACTAAATTTAAACGACAGCAAATTTTTATTTGAACTCAAATGTGACCACCAGCAATATATTTCCGAAATATTTTTTACAACTAACAGCTTTTGTGTTAGTGCTTTTCAATACTTAATTTAGTTTGATATAGCATTTATATTGCATCAGATCAGATTTTCAATACAATAATTTTGTTTTGACTAAATGTGAATAAAGAATATCAATTACTAGTTATTATTACTAGAATAGTTTTGTCTATGATATATAAAATGAGGTCCAATAGGGTGTGGTCGTCTATCTGAGGGGTGCTCTGCCTGCTGGTTGGTGAAGGGGTGTAGGGAGCCAGCACACACACATCATTTGATATTGACATTTCAGGCTTTTCAGAAAGGCCCTTGTGGCGTAACTCACTCTGAGTTGTTGGACGGGAAACACAACAGCTGCTGGTTTTCACAACCCCACTTAGTGGGGCCTTTAGGGAAAGTCTGGCACTGGGATGGGGAATGAGTGTGAGCAGAATAAATGTCCCAGTTACCCCCTTTTTATTGACCTACCATGACACGGCCACTTACAAGCTTGCTTACTGACCACTATCTAGCTTGTAGGGTTGCATAGGGGTGGAAAGTGTACATTTACAGTAAATTTCCAGAAAGTCTCCATGGTAATTTTGAAATGGGAACTTTGGGAATATATTATTTATATTTACACACACGAAAGTCTGCAACGGGCTCACAAATGCACAAGTGGATAAACTGGTGGCTAGGGCTGTGCCATATCGTATCGTTCATGATATACTGGTACAATTCTTCCCCATGATAATAATTTGTCATTACGCGATATTGACAATATAGTTTATGATGTGTGACGTGATGTGTGAGGTGTTTGCATTTTCACAGAAATGTAATGAATACAATTACAATTAGGTAATTTAGCAGAATTACATGATGCTATTACATGGAGCAGATAGGGGTTAGGCATCTTGCTCAAGGATGCTTACAGGTAGGCCATATCTGGGGCTCGAACCCACGACCTTCCGGCTGCGAGTCCAACACCTAGACCACTTGACAATCCTACTAATACAATTAATATTCTAATTTTAACCTCCTTAACTGTTTAGTATTTGATGATGGTCAGGATTTAGTTATATTTTTGGATCAATGTCTGTGTTTGAATGGCTCTAAAGACTGTAAACTGATGAGATTAACCCCTAACCCTAGGCCAAAATGATGTTGAATGGTACTATTTTCATATTGTCATTTATATCGTTACCGCATGAAATACTAGTGGCTACTGGTGGCTATTTGGACAAATCTGAGGCTATTTGAACCTGACCCACACCCATCCTTCACCTCAACATTGGTGCACAGTGACTCAGAGGGTGTGGATTCTTCTGACTTATTGAATACAGATGTAAAGCAACAGATTAATTGCCTTTGATTACCAAGATCTTGAGACTGATCCTCAAGCTTTTGTTTTTGTTCAAAATCCCTCTCTTTTTATCAATATACTGTAATACTGTGTATTACTTTTGTGTTTTATCCCCCCCAAAATTCCCCAAATGTCTTGAAAATGACCATAAATTACCCAAAGTTACCATACATTCCCAAAAATTGCCATGGTAAATTTCCTCCTCTGAAAACTCCCACAATTTTACAACCCTATTATTCTTTTATTGGTATATTTATTGATTGAATTCTTATCAATAGAGTTCAAAGGGACAGCATTTATCTACTAAAGCATTATAGCCGATGCACCTTTAGTTTGTGGCAAAAGAGACATTTGGAAACAAATTGCGGAAGGGCACATACTAATCCATTTAAGGATCATCTCTAAGGAGTGTACAGCAATCAATAAGAGAGCATCTCAGAGAGATTTTATGACTCAACAGTGCATAATCTTGATGGATCCATATGCACTGTCGGTCAATGCTGACTCTCCTAGAGATTAGAAACCCCACAGGGACCACGAGTCAACCCTTTACCTCAACGGGAAAGCCAAAGCGAACACAAAAAATGGGAAAATAACTGTACTTTCATATCAAAACATAAATAAACATGACATAAAGTAAGGTAGAACATTTTTGATGATGATGATGATGATGTCAAAGTGTGGTAATAAAGCTAGGACAATGCTAAAAAACATCTCATTTAACTTAATGGATCTTGGATCTCATGGTAGGCTACAAAGGTTTAAAACAAAAGGCAACCATATGCTGTCTTACTTGGTTCAAAAATAAAGATCAAACAATGTGGCCAAAGCAAATGTTTTAGACTAAGTAAATGGTACAGACCCCATTGGTTCATAATTAAAAAACATTTGCAAATGATGCAAAACTGCTTTGGGGCAAATGGCAGCCAGCCGTAAGGCTGAGATAGACCAACTCACTAGCGGGCAGACTGACCTGACTGAGCCCAGCTGTCTGGCTGCTTTCATACACGGCACACAATTCCATGTGTCAATGAATTGGCTATTTTATTGTCATTCTATTAAATTATAGCAATTGCATTATAATACTGCTGTGCCAGCACACAAGCAAATTTATATGACTGAAGAAATTCCGTATGTCCTCTTTATGCCCTAGTTTTAACTGTCCTGTCTGTATTGTATCCCTTTTTGGCTGTTAGTAATCCAAACATTACTCGTGAAAAAGTAAATGAGGATCTGTTATAACTATTGACTCTGTGTATCGCTGGGAATACCTTCCTCTTCTTCTCCTTCATATTATAAAAACCTTGTTGTGCGCTGTTCTTCTGGACAGGCTGCCTAAGGCCATTCAGCTCCGACTGTAAGATACTCCAAGACAACCAAGTGATTTCCCCAACGGACGGGTGGTGTATGTTGGTCTTTACTCAAAGCAAAGTTATATAAGAAGCAGGGCACATGTAATCCCATAATTTGCCCTATGTCTGTTTAGACCATCAGCCCCTGCTGAGGTGGTAATGGCCCTGCAATGTTATTGGTGCACTGACAATATTCTAGTAGAGCGTAAAAAATAAGCATACAACGTGCAAAGCAAGCAAAATAGAATTTCTCAATTTGTGTGCCATGTTTGCAAGGCTTGCCTGGAGTTAATGAAACATCCAGAGCATCGTTGAAGGCGTCAGCAGTCTCGCTACTATAGTAGACTACGGCATAGCAGTAAAATCGGTGGGCAAAACTGGAATAAGTCCGTGTAATGTTTCGCAGGAAAAACACTCGCTTATCAATGCTTTCTTAGTGTGTGTGAGGTTGCATTCTAGGGCTGCACCTAACAATTTTTTTCTATGATTACATTCTCAATTTATCTAATAAAATATTTGAATACTCCATAATATAATGGTTTAACAATTAAATTGACCAAAAAGTACAAAAGTAAAGTAGAATGTCATAATTTTATTTTAACTGCAATAGTGGTGCAGTTTTGCTACCAAATAAATTAAAAATAAATTCCAATAGTGCTTTCATTAAGATTGAATTACTTAGGCTTACGCTGTGTCCGCTGCGCTTCATGTGTGCAACGGCCTTTAGAATCAGGTAACTGCTAACTCATTTTTTGTGTCAATGGTGGTGGAGAAATAACTCAATGCACACAATATAAGGCTATATGCTTGCATGGAGTGCATTGAGGCCAAAGCCATCTTGCCCTCCTCAAAGATGGCGATGGAGCGACTCGTCGACACACACCACGCTAATCGACGTATTTTTGACTACGTCGAAGCCTCGCCCAGCCCTATTGCATTCATTGCGTGTCTGTGTGGCACGGCTGGTCTCTCCAGCTGTGCAGCGGAGAATCAGCCCAGCCCAGCGTGTGTTTCAGGTGTTTCAGGTGTGCCTAGGTGCCTAGGTACCTACGAGCCACACACACTGTTTTGGGACATAAGCCGGATGGTTACAACAAGAAAGACAAGCCAAAGAAATTAACTTGAGATGAGAAGTTTCTAACACTGCAGTTTCTTCTTTGAAGAGAGCAAAAAAACCGCGGGGGTCTTTGAACAGCCAAATCAGTCTGATGATTACCCACTTTACATTTCTATAGTTGATTAGTGACACTGATTATCTAAGAAATCTAAAAGTGCACTGATGATACTGACAAAGGTGCAGGTATCCTTTCAATTATTTATGTTTCGATGGTTGACCTTTTTTGTGGCTCATTTCCTCCAAGCACAGTCAACTGCAATCGGTGTTGTATCAACAAATACTACAGTGGTGTGTTCAGCACATGTTTTGGCTTCAGAGGCTGTAATAAAGCTCAGTCTTTAACATTTGCCTCATGCTACCACATGCTGGAACATCATTAGTACAACATCAGCCCCCTCACTAAGCTTACCAGAGTATACCCAGAAGAGATGTGTTATTATTGGATGTGTGCATTATTGCCCATCTGAGAATAATACATTACATCCTAATCATCCATGAAGAAACATAAGACAGGTTCTATCAAATATGTAATGAATGGAATGACATGATGAGACAACAACTGGAGAAGTTAACTTTTGTGATACAGTGGAATGGTATAGGGAGATCAAAACACAGTATTGGTAGAAATTCAGCAGCACAAATCCATGCCAACAAAGGATGACAGAGGATCAACTGCTAGCCCCAATGATCAGCAGGTCCCTATGAATACAAAAGAATGTGTGGTGGCATGCCAGGACTTGGCCGCAGGCCTGGAAACGAATATGAAGCATTTTCAAAGTCCGTCCAAAAACCAATGCAGGGGCTAGCAGTTGGATAATTGGGGCTAGGACTTGCGGGACACCTAATATTACATTTACAAAGATACACCTTTGTCCAGGTATTGGGAATCTGATCATTTCCTTTTTTTGCATTTCTATCTGAAATAATACCTAAAATGTATCATAGTTGCATCTCTAAGATAAATGCAAAATTTTAATACCATTTCAGGGCGACAGTGGCACAGGGGGTAGAGCAGAGGTCGTCTGGTGATCAAAAAGTCGCTGGTTCGATACCCGCTGACTTCTGTCTAAGTGTCGAGGTGTCCCTGAGCAAGACGCCTAACCTTAACTGCTCCCGGCAGACACCATCATTGGTGGATATGAGGCAATGATGTACAGTGCTTTGGGTGGCCTGTTTGGTACAAATAAACGCTATATAAATGCAGTCCATTTAAAACCAGTGTTACAAACAAAGTTTTGGTTTGAAACTCACACAAGCAAGTGCTCGCATTATTCTCTACTCCTTCTTCTACAGCACTCATACTGTCACATCCTGGTTTTGGGGGCACTACAACAAAATAGAGGAGTGTACCTTTAAATATTTGTATGTGGGGTTTTGCATGTTTTGTATTGGTTAATGTGCATTTACTTGACTTCCCTCAATGACCACTGTGGACATCCTGTTGGTGACACACACATCTTAAGCCAAACCTTGGTTGACATTTGGAAAAAGCTGATTCATCTAATTGGTCCTAGAAAGGGCCTTTTTTTTCTAGCCTTAGATAGCAACTACTAAATTATCCGTCACCCAAGATATCATTTTAAACTCAAATTACTCACATTTTTATGATCAATCAAAGGTGCTGACAGTGTTTAAGAGGGCCTTAAAGTCAATTTTTATAACAGGAAGTGTGACAAGACAACTGTAAGAATGATTTAAGCAGAAGTAATATATGATGTTAAGAGAATGCAGCAGTCCCATGCAGTATCACAGCAGAGGTGGTAATCAAAGGTACAAAAAGGAAGAAGAAAAAAACAGGGCCAGAAATAGCAGCTACTTTGGTGATGTAATGCTTCATGTTTGCCATAACATACAAGTGAGCAAAAATGTAATCTTACTCTCCGAAATGTGTCTGAATTTAGCACGTATGGAGGCTATATTGTGCAACTATAATAGACAAACTAATTCATAAACAATGAGGTAAGCTTTAAAACTTGGTTCTCAATCCAGCTCAATGTTTTACTCCTCAGTCTGTCTGGAATTATCCTTGTCATTGAAACCAAAAATGTAGAGTTAAAAAAAAAAAATTGTTGTCTTTCTGTTTGAAACTCAAAGCCCGGCATTCCTCTCTATCCCCCTACAAAGCTTGCAGGCTTGCATCTTCTCCATCTATCCTCCTTTACAGCTACATGTACTTTTGTACACAGTTGCGTTTTAAAACATAACACAGCAGTGAGCTGGGGAGGAAATTCGTGGTCCTGTGGTCGTTACACCACAATTGTACCTATAACAAAGTCAGTGTCTAAAGAAACCCCCGAAGCCCAGAATCCACTATACGGGAAAACAAAGAACATATTCTGGACATGTCTGGACATGCTGTTGACCTGTCCTTCCCCACGGTGAGAGGCCTTGCCCGGTGTAGGGATCTACTCGCAGTTGTATTTCTCACTGTAATTTGCTAGAGTTATTTGTTTTCCATGTGGTTTCTAGGGCAAGTACTGTTCCCACATCTTGCTCCCAGAACCAAGCCCCCACTCCCCCCTTCACATGCCTTCCTGTGAGCAAAGGGCGGGAGAATTAACATCAAGACAATTGCGTGGCTCGCATGTGGAGCTGACATACGTATACTAACTTGTGTACACACACACAAACACACACACAGCCCCGAGAGAGACAAGATAGCAAGGTGATGTCACAAAGCAGTGTGACAAATCTGTCTCTCTACTGGCTCTAGTGCGCTGTGCCAAGCTGTGAATAATGGTGACAGAGGGAGATTTACAGAGGTGCAGGCAGAAACCTAGAGTAGGAGACTAGCTCTTATAGCTCACCAGAGGAGAAGAGGCCAGAGACTGACAGCAGGGTTTTGGCTGGCGTCACAGGACGCAATAGGGCTTGGCAGCGTCCGTACACACCGGTGAGTGTACAAATAGACTAAGTCAGTGGTTGTCAAACAACGGATGGGGATTCCCGAGTGGTCGCATGATGCTTTTAGGTGGGTGGTGAAATGTTTTTAATGGAATGATTTCTTTTGATTCTATTTGCTTTTTATTATCTCTAATCCTGTTTATCCTTACTATCTTTAATAAAACCTGCATACCTATGTCAATGTTGTGTATACTTAATACTGCACATTGTTATGCTATTTAATTCCACCACATCTTTAATAAATAAAGTGTACTCTACATATTACGTAGGGTCAGGGCTATCAGAACCAATAGCACTATCAATAGTTTCCTATTTATTGTTACACAAAGTGAGCACTGGTTCAGATTCACCCAGGTCTTTATGCCAACATAAAAAATAGCATAGCAGAAAGTTTAGACTCACCTTTTAGGCTTTGTGTTTCCTTGTGCTTGGTATTAAAACCCAGAATGTGTCAGAACCGGCTGATTCCTATAAACCCGGGCTGTCCCAAAAGCTTTACATTTCCTGTGAAGGAGGACAGCAGAATACAAGACGTCAGATATGTCCCCTTCAATTGCTCCTTGTACACCGAGTGATTTAGCTACATACATTTCAACACTTTATTGGCTGCCTGTTAACACATGTTAATCGCATGCTTGTCATTAGGAAATACCCACACCATGTTTCCACAATGTATGATTGTGGAAACAATGTATGATTTGCCCAGTTTATGCCAGGCAACATTTGGCATAGCACTCCCATTTACCATACAATACACCATGACACATGAATAGCGCCATAAAGATTTGAAATCCCTATAAATTCTAAATGAAAGGCCATGAGTCATAACATACAATATAAGGAGTCAACCATTTCAGTGACGTACATTCATTTTCATATTCTGGTTTCACCCTATTTACAGTATGCTTAGGCATTGAACCAAGCTATATAAGGACTTGTTAGTGTAGAGCAGAGCTTGTGGTTCTAAACTATTAGACCAGACTTGGCGGGGCTGGCGAGTCTGTTGACACTGAAAGCCTTTTTATTTGTGTTTTAAGAGGGCCTGCTTGTTGTACATGTCTCAGGCACCTTAACAAGGAGTCTAACATTAATATTTATTAGCTGCCACTCCTGTTTCTACCCAGAAATCACTCTGTATTGACTGTACCATGTTATCCTAACGGACCGTGTTCGGGATGTCACTCACTGAGTGTGTGTGTGTGTGTGTGTGTGTGTGTGTGTGTGTGTGTGTGTGTGTGTGTGTGTGTGTGTGTGGGTGTGTGTACACGTGTGTCGGAGGTGCATTAGAAACTAAACTGTGGCAACCGGCACATTAATGGGAAACCCTAAATTTCAGAGAACCCTCTTTGAAAAGTAAAGCAACCCCGTAGCACCAGCAGAAGAAAATCTGTGGCGCCGCCCATGGTTTCCAAACACTGCATATGGCTACATATTGATTCAGAGACAGTTGTTTGTTGTGGGCCTTTTCACAACCGAGTTTGCTAAGATTACCTCATTTATAATACCCCCCCACCCCCACACCCTGGGCATGTCGGGCGCATGCAGACCTCCTCACTTCATCCCTCGCTGCTTAACAGCATTAGATGCTCAGCTAGCAGCACATAATTGCATTGTGAGATGAGCAGTCAGGTTCGAGGAATATGAGGAAGGAAGATTACAAAACACAGAGGCAGTTTCTAATAAAATCATTGGGCCTTGAAAAACACACAAAAACGGATGAAAAAACAGAACACCATTGCGTCCAGGAATTACACCTATTGACATGTCAATGCAAAGGCTAAGGGCATTATCAAACAACACTGATTTAATGAAACTTTAATGAAACCCCATTTATAAATTCGGAACAACGAAGGACATACACCCTCAACTAACAGTACATAATTGTACTGTGAGATGAGTCATCCAGGTTCAAGGAATTTAACCAAGGGCTTAGGAGGATCATGAAACAGAAATGCAATTTCCATGTGAAAACCCGCCAGAATAAAATATAAGCAAAACAATAAACTGAAATGGGAATATACGGCGCTAACTAGAAAAACAACAATAGCAGTACAAAAACAATAGAAAAGGTAAAATGCTAACCAAAAACAACCATTAGCAAAATCAAAAGTACCTTAAAACTGTTAACAGAAAAACACACACTGGCTTAAACAGGAGTGTGGGAACACCCATATTCAGTAGGCTACAAGGCAAAACACAACAACTAGCATATTTTATAAAGTGAATAAAGCACCTCTGGAAACAATCAGCGAGCATCTGGCTCAATATTCTGCTTTCCATTAGCTAACTTCCTGTCTCTGCAGCTTAGTCCCTGGCCCCAGAAGATGTGACAATGGGGGAATGGGTGTATCTTTGTGTGCGGCCATCATGGTCTTACTAACCCCTGCCCTCTTAGAGGCAGACCATGGCATGGGTCAGAATAATAATAAAGAATAAGAGTAAATCTCTCTCTCTCCAAGTCACGGCAGACAAGGATGGCAAGACTGCACACACACACACGAATGGATCAGGAGAGTGCGTTTGTAGACACACACAAACACACAAACACAAAGAAGGCACATATAAATTCCCACGCACAGGGACACACTCCTATACAAGCTCACACTTGTTTCATTGTAATGTCCCACGGTAGATCCACTATGCACAGGTGTCCTCTCTCTTTATTTCCCTCTCTCTCTCTCTCTCTTTCCTTGTGTGTGTTTGGCGACCCGCCCAAATCAAAGTTCAGCTGATAAGTCCCAGGAGACTGCCAGAGGTTTTGTCTATTTCAATATAATAAACAGAATGTACTTTATATGGTCACTGTAGTCAGTTCACCTTGTTTCTGTGCGCAAAACATGAACGTTGTGGGGGTATCTAAGATACGATACAAAATAGAATGCTTTCCACATTCAGACGCATTCTAGGAAGGCTAATTCTATGTCTTAAGCAAAAATGGGCGTTGGCTCCAGAAAGGGTTAGTTTGTGCATGAATCAATCTGACAGATTGGCAGTGACTAAAATTAAGTAATACACTCCAGACATTCCTGAAGTGGGTTTTTGACTCCTGGTTAAGAGGGTGTGGATGTGACCTACTTCCGAAATACAATTGAGCTAAAATGATGTACACCTTCGCCTGCAATTGTTCAACAAAGTCACGTGTTTTTATAATAATGACTTATTATTCTGACCCATACCATGGTCTGAGAGGGCAGAGGTTAGTAAGACCATGACGGCCACACACAAAGATACACCCATTCCCCCATCTTCTGGGGCCAGGTACTAAACTGCAGAGACAGGTTAGCTAATCCTGCAGCAGTCAGAACATCAGAGTCCCTACCGATCTACCGCAAGAGACTTAAAACCCACCTCTTCATAATCCACGTCGGTACCTTGACCACCGATCTTTCTACTTCATAGCACCCCCTCCCACTAACAAAAATCCTCTATAACAATCTTGGTTCTTTCCTCCAAAAACAAAAATAAATACTCCTTTCTACTCTGTTAGATCAGCTCTTAGAATAGTAAGCACTTTGCCAGAATTTAGGCGGCTAGCAATTAATGACCATTTTGGGGAGTGAATGATAACGTTTGAGTAATGTACTAAAATCGCACAAGTGAAGTAACCTTATGACATGATGCTGTCCTTATTCTAGGAAAATGTTATTTGATTGCAAAAACCAGTTAACCAGTTCAACTGTTGACAAATGTACTAATTGTAAGTCGCTTTGGATAAAAGCATCTGCTAAATGCTGTAAATGTAAATAATCATTTTGATATGACATACAGAGGCAGATTTTCACATAGGCGCTTGGAGGGCTCAAGTACTGCATGTAATGGGCACCATTTAGGCTAGAGTCACTTCTAACTGACATAGTAATGTAAACTTTGAGCAGCAGTCGGACAAATTAACTCGCAATATTTGCAATTTGTAAAACAAGGCTGAATGCAGTTTGTGTGGAAGTTGTTTGGTTTTGCTTCTTCTTTTTTTTAAAATCATCATTAACATCGTTACTGCCCAGAAAAGATCAGTTGGAGTCATGAAAGGCCATATTGCCCACCCCTACCTTCATAATTCCTCAAATGAAAGGTGTGGCAAGTATGTTAACCACCAAACAGAAGTAATAACCTAATCCAGTTAGATCTCTAATGGCTCTTCAAGTAATTCACAATAGCATTTGGAGATGATTTAATCACGCGCTATAGCAACACAAAAGGTCGATATCCTCTTCAGCTTGCATGATGAACAAGCAACAGAATCAATATGAAAGACAGATGGGCTACATGAGAGAGAAAATCTATTCAGGCTAAACTTGTTTTGGTTACAAATAAATAAATGTATACAAAATAAAAATAAAACTGGATTAATACTAAAAATAATATTATATTGATAAAAATAATAAAAGCCAATAATAAAATGATAAATAATATTACAAATACAAAATTAAATACAAAACAAAAAAACTAAAAGAATAATCAAGAAATCAACTTGTGACCCTGCAAAAGCATTACATGACCCAACGAGGATGCCCGACACCCCACTTTGGGAACCACTGGTATACACACAAGACAATACTGCATACCAGAGAGCACGTGTGAAGGTCCTCTGGGTTTCTTTAACCCTCCAAGGCTTTTTCCTACAGCCCGTCATGAGAAGGGGTTTCAAGTGGATGAAGGATACATCTCGCACATGTACAGCTCTTTAACAGCACAGGAGTTTGACGTTTGTTTACCTGGAAATGGAAGATCCCGGCGTAGCCGCGGTCAAAGGTTTGTCCGTGAGGCACCACCCGGTGCAGGAGGTTGTCGTTTAAGGTCAACGAGGCGATGGCCGCCAGAAGCCAGCAGTCCCCTGTGACACACACACACACACACGTGAATGATACCGTGTTGCAGTAGGCTGGAGGGGGGGGGGGGGGGGGGGGGTGGTGGCTGTTAT
>JAODLI010075259.1:17490-33528 GCA_027575585.1 Percopsis omiscomaycus
CCCCCCCCCCCCCCCCCGGGGTCGCTGATATTTGAATATTATTCAAACAAATTGCATAATATTTCAAATTTGTTTGAACATGATTTTAGATAAAAGTGACGGCGTAAAACCAGTAAAACTGGACTTCAGCAAACACCATTTGAGTAAAATTAGTCAGGATATATGTCTAAACAGGTCTCTTAAGCAGTGCCATTTTGAATTCATTTTCAGGATATTATCGCTGATCAAGGTAAATGTTATCATTTGAAAGGCTGTTATCTGAAAACACCATCAGAACAAATCAATAATTATTATTCTCTATGATTATTATCCTTATGTCATTTGGCGTGAGTGTATTTATAGGCTAGCTGGAGCTACTATGTGATCTTTGGACATTCTTCATAAATGGTTACCGTTGTCCATAATTAATATCTACAACCATTGAAATCAGTCAAGGCTAAACACGAAGATGTGGAATTCCAGGCAGACAGTAATTCCTCTATCCATCTCTCGAAAAAGCTCTTTTGAGATCCTGCTTCAAATGTTCTCAATCGTTCCACTGAGCTCTCTTTCCTTCTCTTCCCATTGATTTCTCCTGCTCTGATTTCTGTTCCCGGCCCATCTCGTTGCTACACCAATAGCTGAGTCACGCTCTGGTGAAATCTGACAGTTGGCAGGTTTCCCAGGGCCACTCACCAAGAGCTCCCTGGCAGATGTCTGTTCGAGTGGCTCCATCCATAATGAACTGGGGACATGAGCACAGGTCCTGTTCACACACGCACACACACACACACACACACACACACGCACAATTAATCCACTGGCAGAAAATGTATCAAATTGATCTTAGTGAATAAGATATTTTCAAGTTGAATGCCCATCCTTGTCACATATTAGAAAATGAAAACTTGTGTTTTCTGTTGTTGCGTAAACTTACAAGCTTGGGTTAGGATAACTTGTCAAAGAAAATCCCAAAAAATAAATATATGGTGCAATAAGTGGTCGTCAACACTAGGCGCACCAAAGACTCTAGCAAAGATGGCTAGCAAAGGTGGCTAGCAAAAACAGCTAGCACCGTTGCAACGTCCCTAAAGTGGAATTATTTTAAAATATGGGGCCGCCCGGTCCATTGAAACAAGTTCATAATTTAGACATTATCCTTTATTAAACGGCTTTAGGAAACGTGTCCTCTGCTACTTAGGAGCAGGTAGCCTTCATGGCACGGTGCCTAGGCTAACTCCAGCTCTAATGCCAGGGCTCAATGGCAGGGGCATTAACCTAACATGCATGTCTCTCTAGTGACGCATCTCTGTGTCAACGGGCCCTATAACGATCGAGGAGTGTACCTTTAAATACACTGGGGATAACCCAGAGAGAGTACTGCAATAGTGGGGGGGAGAAAGCATCCCAATGGGTCACCGCTCTGGCATGTCTTGCTAGTTTCTATGTATTCTCTGTTAAATAAAGCATCACTCAGCCAGAGAGCCTTCACACGGAGCTATAAAAAGAACCATTCCTTCTTGTCACATTAACCCACAGACACACACAGTGCACAGATTTTTTGAGGGGGCTGCAAAGCAGCATGAACGTTGTAAAGCAGGGAGCAGAAGTGCATCGTGGGCCATCGTGGGTTCAGAAACAATACTTGTGAGGAGGAGCATTTGGATTGGCAAGCGGGTGCATCACATTGAGGAATGCCGTCATGCCAGTGATCCCACCCTGACGGGCTCTGAAGCCGCGTCTCCCTGCTCCGTTTCCCCAACCGACACAACCGTGCCGCAGTGCACTTGGCACAGCATGCCGGGAACGAACCGTGATGCCACTGCGGTGTCTTTGGGGCTGCTGTGTTACAATTTAATGAGCACGGTTCCATATCAAACTCTGGTGTCATATTTAACTGCATACCGAGCTGCATATTTATAATGCACCGCGCGACGAGAGAGACTGCTATAAAGATGTACAGTAAAAAAGGGTTTGGGATTGTATCATGCTGTAACATTTGACACATAGCGTGAACGGTCAGAAACCTTTTTTGAGTACTAAGATTAAAGAAAAGCACAATTCCCAGAACATTTTACATATTAAAACAAATAGGAATATATATTTGGCCACTGAAGGCAGAGCTGTGTAAAGACGGGTACATGTTGTGCGTGTGCGTGTTGCGTGTGGGTTAGGGTTGCTATCACACGCTTCTGTTTTGTTTGTGTCCAAACACCGGACTGGTATTATGCGTGTTTACACTACATGTAGAACTACCCTGCTAAAAACAGCAGGGATTAACATGAACTCAGGAAATGATACTATACAGTAGATACTATATAGGATCTTACAATTATGCTAAGATCCATTTAGTGTGTTTTAAAGGTCTATTGTTTCCCCTCACCTTTGGCCTCTTCCACTGGACACCACTGGTCTTGGAGGACCTGGGGCCCAGCTCGTTGAAGCCCAGGGAGGAGGGGCAACAGGGGAACAGCTGGTCCTCAAACAGGGTCCTGCTCTGGAGGCAGCTGGCCTTCAGGGATTCGTAGTCCTGACCCTGGAACTTCACCGCCTTGTGGTTCTGACCCAAACCCTCGTCCCGGTCCCACTGGCTCCTCAGTTTGGCGGCCATGCCCGTGGCGTAAATGGGCGCCTCCATGCCGAAGTTGTAGGACTGGCAGTGTGGGCTGAGAGGTCACTGTTGCTCCGCTGCGGGGCCAATCGTCTGCCTCTTGGTCTGCGTGGTCCAATCGGGAGGAGACACGGGCAAGACAAAAGCTAATGAGAATGTGTTAATTGCGCAGCAAAGATATAACTCTTACAGAAGCTGAGGCAGAATCATAAATCAGAATCAAACCACAGCCACCAATTAGAAGCTATTGAATACCGATGACACAGCGTTGCTATGTTATGCCAGACGTGCTAATAAGCTGCTTACATTTTCACAGTGAGGCTTTGGAGAGGTCCAGCGCCCGCAACAACAGGATGGTATTAATATTTGTAGAAATGCCAAAATCCAACAAGAGTTCAGGGTGGTAGTTATTCACTGTCCCACCAGCAGGTAACCTCTACAAAACAAGCAAAAAAAAAAGAAAATGCATCTTTTTGAAAAACAGATGCATGTCTATGCAGAGCTCTGTACGTTTATAAAGTACCAGAGCAGCAACATACCGGGGTATAAGCCCAATGTAAACACACCATAAGAGCTATTGGGTTTCAGTCAACCATGTACACACAATAGAAATACTTGGTACTTTTAACTTCTAGAGGGTGTTGTCTGTTAGTGGGCATAGAGGGTGTTGTCGGATGTAAACAAATAAAGCTCTGTGTTGAATGGCGAAGGTATAGGGCGTGGGGACTAGTGATAGCACATACAGTTCAATGTTGTTGTTTTCCCCCTGAGGGTGTACTCTAGTCTAGCGTAGGCCTATGTGCAGCGTAGCGTATATACACAGGGCCAATTGCTATTGTGTGGCGTCTGTGTGTCATTCTTGATGCACAATGAAGCGCACACACGGCCTAAAACAGTAAATGCTCTCTCTCAGACTCGTTAATCAGACAGCGTAATGGAGGTGAACTTGTAAAACGGCCATTCGTGTCACACAAGCTCTAGTTCTGTCAAAAGTATTCTACTCTCTCTCACGTTAACACACAAGGCAAGCACATGCCCAGGTCAGCTCTATTTTCATCTTACACATTTCCATTTCTATATCTAAGCCGTCTCTATCTTCTACGTCTGCTACAAACATTTTCTTTTTCTACGCCGGCTGAAGTCTCTTCCTATTAATTTTGAGTCTGTCAATCAAAACTGACGCTGAAAAAGGTCAGACCACCAGTCGATCAGAGAGGAGAGCATAACAGCAATTTCAGTTTTCACTGCTGAATGTGAACTACACCCTGTTTAAAAAAGATCCTGTCTCACCGGCTGCAACAATTTCCTAAAGTGCACTTGAAAGAGCTCTAGGACGCTCTGCCAAGAAGGCCTATGTGACAGCAGATTTATACCACGACAGCATAAGAAACATTTTGCTGACTGCAGTATGTGATTCAGAAATAAGAAATGACATGCAGAGTACCCACTCAACTACAATGTACTTTTACTATTGTAAATCCCCCTTACAAAAATATCCAATTTTATTACAACTGCTATATTGCCAATACAATGCCTGCTACTACAACCACTACTACCGGTAGCAATAGTAGCCTAAACCTCAGCATGTTTCCACTACCCCTAACCTTCTGACCGGATTGACTTCCACACAGTTTGGAGCCCTTGTAAGACTGCACCACCCAACTTTGCACAGGCCTGGATGTGTGATAAGCCACCAGTAGTCTATACTTTGCAAAGCCCGTGATGAGCATTACATGGGCAACAGTATGGTTTCATAATAGCAGCAAAATTATTAAAGAGGTGGAACGCTAAAGGAACGTTCTTAACGACCATGCAAACGTAGGTAGGGTATAAATAAGACAATAGGAAGTAAACATTACAAGCCAAAACAAAAACAACTGCCCATCGAGGGAGGCAATAACTGTTGAGGAAACATCAATATGGGCACATATTCTTGATAAGACATTGCAATGTAGCCTATATGTATGATGGTTTTTACATTCACGAAAGGGGATACAAAATGTAAAACATGACTGCTTCTCTAGTCCCGTTCGTGACTTGAACCTATTAAGTCACGAACGGGGGTGCAACAGGATTTGACGAGCGGCATTGGAGAGGATTTTGTTTGTAGTAGCCTAATGTATTATTGTAGTATTTGGAATTATGTTTCGGCTACTGATATTTGAGGTTTTGCTTATAAAGTCTCTACTTTGAGTCTAACGAGGAAGAGACAGAGAGTAACTCTACACGCCTTCCGCATAGCAAAACAAAGCATATTTCAGTGAGTTCAAGAAACACTGCTTACTTACAGTGTAATTAAATATCTAAAGTGTCCAGCCTTTTCTAGAGGTGAAATGGTGCATTAACAAATAGACAGAGGGATAAACTACGGCCACATCAAACCATGTAAAGATACTTTGAACCACTGCCTTTGAAGACACTTTTAGTTTTGTATTTTTGATCTAATCATAATTCTTAAATATATACTTGCGTTGTCGTGATGGAAAGAGTGGGCCGTGCAAATGATACAATGTCCAGCCGCCAATTCCAGTTTCTCGACCAGTTGCCCTGAAAGAACAGCTGTGCAAATCGTGCCATCACACATTACTTTCACATTTGTTTCACACATTCAGCAAAAGAAACAGACATGGTAGGCTACTATGTGCAAATCAGGGACGTTCATGGGTTGAGCTGGGACGAACATGTTGGTAATTATAGGCTACCCATGGAGCCTACTCCGACGGCGTTGATTGTTTTCTCGATTATTTACAATTTTCCACGACTCTACCAACTTTGAACACTTCAGGACAAATGCTTGTAAAATGGGATACACATTCTAATGGATACACACTCTATGTGTTAGAGCGTGTAGCCTAACTGAAACTACTCAGTGAGACATTTATTTAATATTTACCTTACCTGTTTCTTCGTCTATACGAACTTGTTTCCACATGCAAAATGCTCCTAGGCTTTTCTCTTTTCTGGTTTCATATAAGTTTGGTTCCCTCCCCTCCCCTGTCCGATACCAGGCCACATTATTTAGAAACGCCCTGCTACATGCAGCATGCGTCTGCGCAGAGCCAACCATGCTCAAAGTAAAATGCCAGTCTGTCAGTGGCATAGTCGTATGGTCTCCTCCTACTGTTGGAAAGTTGTGCCTATACGCGATTGTAGTTTTTAATATATTTTAGATTGAATCAACATATTAACTTGGTTAGGCGATTGGCGATTTTTGATGTCGCATTTTGTAGCTGTAGAGATAACAATAGAATAGAATAGCCTGTATGGGGAAAAAAACATGCATGCATTATAAACCAATTTGAAGCACGTAAAACTAATTCTGCCACAACACTGACATCTAGTGACAAACGTGAGATAATGCGACCCCAGATTTTCATCGCCATTTCCCATAATGCGTTGCGAACGCAAGTCCCATCCATTCCCGTTGATCGCGTGTGCGTCGTTGCTCATTCAAAGAACTTCGACATGGCATCCGATGGACCGCCTGGCACCGATTCTATCCCGTCCGATTTGGGGACCGCTATTGCAGCTTTAAACACATGGAGCCATCCGGAACTTCAAGCCAAGCTGGCGGAGCTTGGAGCGCCCACAATGGGTGAGAAAATCCGAGGAAAGGGTTTGTTTAGCTAGTTGAGTTAGCGTGCTGACAACATTAGTTAGCTAACTGGCTAGCACTTCCGCGCCTAGGATTGAAGCAGGCCTGCTTTGTTGACACTGTTGAAATAAATGTTAAGAGGTATTAGTACTGATTTGTCGTCGTTAAATGGACGCAGTGTAGCAAATTCCGCAATGGTAGCAACTTATCATTTAATTGTGCAGCTAACTAGTTAGGTGGAACCGATCATTGATGTTAGCCACATAGCTAACAATCTGCAGACAGAAGCTGCACCGAATTTCCTCCTGGACTGTTTACTTGTTGAAGTTTTGTGTGTATAGATAATCTTCAAGTTAACTAGAATCTCTTAACAAAACAAGTCTTAACAAATTAGCATAACTATAGTTTTAGTGTAATACAAATGATTTATTTTATGAATTATAATTAATTAATATTTCACACAGGTCCTAGGGAAGAGCTGATTGACAGGCTGAAAGGCTACATGATCCAGGTAATGCAGGTTTCCATCAATAAACGATTTCCAATGTGTATAACATTGGATACATGCATTTAACACAAATACCAAGGCATCTGCCATGGTTGTGTTGTTAAAAACAATGCCAATCAGGTTTAAAGCTTTCCTTTATTATGTGTCCTTCAGACTGGAATCTTGCTCAACAAACCCAGTGATGACAAATCTGTGGGCTCTCAGGTAAATCGTAACTCATAAAACAACTTTTTTTTCGTTGTCTTCAATCACTAGATCGCATAGTGAAAATATGAACACTGACATTTGCTGTGTAGGGGTGTAGTGATGCACACATTTTGCGATTTGACTTTGATGTCAACGTTTGAGTTTCAACTCTTTATCTCCCTCAATGTTCTATATTGCACTTAGACCTAGCCAGAGAAAACGGTTATCTGGTTCATTTCTGCCTACTGCTTCACGCTGCACACTGCTTGGGCCAGGCGCACATGGGTCGTCTTGTCCAATGGGAAGGCCCGAATTTAGTTTGTAGGTCTTCGAGTAATGTGTTATTGGGATCATAACCTCAACATGAACCCCCCCCCCCTTGTGGAAAGAAGTTGTAAGCTCCATTAGCTGGTTCTGTCTTCCGCTCCCGCACGCCTCATGGCTTGTATATCCCCTCAACACAGATGCCGGGCATTCCTCCTCTGCCCCCGATGCCAATGCCCCCCATGCCCCCCGGCATGGGCATGATGCAGGCGATGAATATGATGTCCGGAGGGCCCCCTCCGCCGGGCATGCACATGGGCATGGAACCCCCGGGCTTGCCTCCTCCTGGCATCTCCCAGGACGACCAGTTGAAGATGGCTCAGCAGAGGGCAGCCATGATGATCCAGCAGGAGGAGAGAGCCAAGCAGGTGAGGAGGGTTGAGAAGAACGGTGTTATACTATGTTGGTTTTAGCATAGGGACCACAAAATGAGGGGCCATGGTGTAAAAATGGTCATATCTGCTGACTAATTATTTTATCTGCTATCATTTATAACTTAGTTGGCTTCTAATAGTCCTTTAGGGCAGACTTTCTCAACTGGTGGGTCGCGGACACGTGGTTCGACTCCGTCAAAAACAGTTTTGAACAGTGCATGTAGACATCGTGGATCACTGCGCCAATTGTTTTGTGAAATAAATTGTAATGGTTCGTAATAGAAATTATTTTTGGGTTGTGACTCAATGACCAAGGACAAACGTGGGTCTTCAGGTTAGACCAGTTGAGAAGCACTGCTTTAGGGAATGGATTCGGATATTGCATTTTAGATGAACTCTTATTCTTAAACATGTAGAGTGGCAGTTAGATGTGTGATTCGCATGTAAAGGTCTTACTGCCCTGCACACGTCAATGTCCGTCTCATAAGTGTGTGTGTGTTGGTTGCAGGGTGATCCCCGTGCCATGGAGGAGCACATGAAGGAACAGGAGCTTCTTGAGCAGCAGAAAAGGGTGAGAAGAAGAATCAAACGTTTATTAAATAGATTCTAAAATGTAAAATCTGTAGTCTTAGCTCTTTTTTTCTTTTCTTTTTTTTTATAAAACATTTGTGAGGTGTTCATAACACATCTTCAAACACATGGTATGTAATTGGGCATTTATATGTAACCAGGGACCAGGCACCTCTGTCTAGTCTGAGCTTCTGTTCTTCCTCCCTCAGGCGGCTGTTCTGCTGGAACACGAGCGCCAGCAGGAGCTGGCTAAGATGCAGCCTGGTCCCAGGGTGCCCGAACCCGGCTCACGGCCTCCTATGATGCCCCCTGGCAGCGCCATGAGGGGTATGGTGCCACTAATGTCATGTTTAACAAGGGCACGTGTCACTGTGATGGGATTGACATGCCGTATTTTACTGCAATTGAATGGCCTAACGTAGTCACGTTGGTTAAAGGTGCAACAAACCGTAACCCCCGAAAACACTTTCTTACGCTTACTGCCACCTGGTGGTGTAGATGCAGCAACAAACTTGGGTCACCTTTATTCGACTAATTAATTGATTATAAATATACCTTTCAGCTGTGGTCCTAATTATATTAGTTGGTTTAGAGACGTCAGCAAATCCATCTGACTTTTCCTTCTGTCTAGAAACGTAGTAATGCCTGTAAATAGCATCCATTATCTCTCTGCAGGTATGGATCCCCGTGCGCCCCTGCCTCCGGGCGTGACCATGATGCCCACCCCGAGACTGAGGGTGCCCCCGCCCCCAGGAGAGGATGGTAGAGAGGTAGGCCTCACCCATCTGCATTTTAAGATAAACTCTGCTCGCACAAGTTCCCGGGGAACTGGATGGTTTAGGGGGCAGGACAGTGCCCCTTAAACCAGTGGACCAATCTAGTGTTCTGGGTGTTCGACTCCCAGCCAGAAAGTTGTGGGTTTCAACCCAGGAGTTGAAGCATCCTTGAGCAAGATGCCTAACCCCGACCTGCCTCTATTAATACTCATTGTAAGTCGCTTTGGATAAAAGCTGTTACCCAAATGTATGAAGAATAACCATTCCTGACCGTATGGCTGTTTGTGCTTTTCCTGCAGACGTGGCAGGGCGAAGAGGTGAGCGTCACCGGTCCTAAGATCCCCCAGGCGCTGGAGAAGATCCTCCAGCTCAAGGAGATCAGGCAGGAGCAGCTCACAGACCCTGCAGGTTGGTACAGTGACCTTACAGCTTTCTGTGATAGAGGTTCGAACAGGTAAGCCACACCTGTGCTTCATGAAACCCTTTGCCAGCACTGTTGACTAGAGGAGGGGTAAATCTGCTAAAAAGGCTATCTCAAGCAATGGTTGTTTGCTGCACACTTGGAGAAAGGTAAAATTGCAACCAAAATATTATGATAATTTCGTATTACCACCCCTACTACTAACTCATTGGTGGAATTCTGAATCTTTCTCTCCATTCCCAGTGGAACATTGACAAGAATAGTATGCACTCGTAGTGTAATTACTGTTTTGAGTAAAGTGCACAATAAATGTAATGTGAGGAATAAGTATCATAGCAGATCTATTTTATGCTCATCTATTGAATCTACTGTGAACAATCTCACCAGCTTGTTTTATTAAACGTTGTGTAACACCATGTCAAACAACAAACCCTTTCTAAAACTGATGTCAGTGTTTACATTGACCAACGTCCGTCCATAAACGGGACCTCGGGGTAGAGCGCCTGCGTTGGGGCTCGGTCTGTAATGAGTTTGGTTTCTGCTTCAATCAGAAGAGGACGATGACGAGGGAGATGTTGAGATGATGGGCTCCTCTGCCGCCGGCATGTCTGAGAACGAGGACGAGGATGGCCAGGCGTCAAAGAAAGATGTACGTTCCTGAACATCTCTCTATATGTCCTTTGTAAACAATGCAGTTTTATTTATTTTTTATTTGTTTTCTAGTTACTCCACACTTGATTGTTGTCAAGGATCCATCTTGGTCCTTTTAATAAATGCATGTCTCCATACCGCCGCTACAGAAAAATCGTAAGCGCAGGAACCGCAAGAAGAAGAACAAGAAGAAGCGCGCCCAGGAGAGGAAGGAGCAGGCGGAGCAGCAGCAGAAGGAGGAGGAAGGCGGCGACAAGGAGAAGGACAAGGAGAAGGAGAAAGACAAGGAGCCCGAGGTGGAGATCGAGTATGTAGCGGAGGAGCCGGAGATCTACGACCCCAACTTCATCTTCTTCAAGAGGATCTTCGAGGCCTTCAAGGTGAGAACCATGATCTTGGTCCGCTGACCAGGTAAAAAAGTGTAGTGTGGTTGGTAGTCGTTAACAAATGTGGAGGTATGTACTCCTCTGGGTGCCCTCTAGTTTGGTATTTATCTTATTGTATGCTGCTTATTTAGAGGGATTTAATTTTAAATCAACACTGTCAGGAAAGACGGTACTCTTATAGAATGTGCACCAGAGATGAATACACGTTCGCTTTTATGAATGAAACTTTGTCTCTCTCTGTCAGCTGACTGACGATGTTAAGAAAGAGAAGGAAAAGGAGCCTGAGAAACCAGACAAACCGGACACCATCGTGTACAAGAAGAAGGGCTTCGAGGAAGAGAAGAAAGACAGCGACGACAGCGATGAGGTTTGTTAGCATATCGACTTGTTGATGGGGGAAAAAAACCTTGTTCGGGTAAAAGTGCGTGTGTTGGGACTCTTAACATCTCTAAATATCCTTGCATTGTTATTACACCGGGTTTCCGATTTAATTTTTCTAATTCCAAATATCTCTCCCTACAGGAGATCAGACCAGATGTCCCTAAACTATCCAAGAAGAAGCTGAGGAGGATGAACAGGCTGACGGTAGCTGAACTCAAACAGGTAGACAACCCCACCTGCCTACCCTCCATTTACACTCTTAAGGATTATTTACATTTACGTTTGGGTTCTACTTACAATGGAAGGACAGTTTATCAGAATAAACAGTTGGTCACTGGGATGCGTAAACCATCTATCTCCAAAGAACAAGTCCATAGTCCATCAATTATTCCAAATACATGTTATCAAAACAGGTAAAGGTCCTAATAACCCAGCATTAACAACCTTGTTCTACTTAAATGACTTGGTTAGTTGAATATGATGATATACTCCTAATATCATATCACTTTTTTTATAACATCTGAAACCATGTTTTTGTAATGCCGGTTACCACCACATAAAAAAAAGTGTGCTGCTGTAAGTTAACAGTAAACCTCTAACCCCCCCCCCCCCCGGCCAGCTGGTGGCCCGGCCGGACGTGGTGGAGATGCACGACGTGACGGCCCAGGAGCCCAAGCTGCTGGTGCACCTGAAGGCCACCAGGAACACGGTGCCCGTGCCCCGCCACTGGTGCTTCAAGAGGAAGTACCTGCAGGGCAAGAGGGGCATAGAGAAGCCCCCCTTCGAGCTGCCCGAGTTCATCAAGCGCACGGGCATCCAGGAGATGAGGGAGGCCCTGCAGGAGAAGGTGGGTGGAGCAAATGGTGCGGTTCCTTGTTCTGGCTCCAGTTGGGCCACCAGACCGTATATCGACGATTTCTTTTCCCCCGCGCCGATATTAAGGCGGTTTTAACTAACTAATCAGACCTAAGATGCTATAAGAATAACCTCTAGAAGCTGCCTCCTACTGCTCTGCTGGAGCGGCATGTTCGCCTGCCGTGCTCCGTTATTTAGCACGAGTGACGGCTGCATTGTAAATCCTTAGGCCCGATTACAAACCAGTTTGCTGTCTCGTTTCCGTGGATCTGCCACGCTGATCCCTGCTCTCCATACACCTGCTCAGTGCTCACTAAGACTGTGCTCTGTGCTCTGTGAGAGTAGCTAACGCTGGGGATGATGATGTGGAACGGAACACGATGCTGGGATATTGTCTCACACGGACTTTTAAAAAGGGAGCCGTTGTTTGAATACAGGAGACATTGCTTTTAAATAGATTTTTTTTATTTTTTATGTTTAAATAGCCTATTAAATAAAATGTTTACACTCCTATTTTTTTCTTATATATCTTTTTAATAAATGTTTATTAACGTAACATAACATTTTTATTGTTTCAAAGCTCCGTCCGACCTTGAAACCCCCTGTACTAAAGCATCCTGTCCATAACCCCCCCCTCCCCGTCTGCAGGAGGACGCCAAGACCATGAAGACCAAGATGAGGGAGAAGGTCCGTCCCAAGATGGGCAAGATCGACATCGACTACCAGAAGCTCCACGACGCCTTCTTCAAGTGGCAGATGAAGCCCAAGCTCACCATCCACGGAGACCTCTACTACGAGGTGCCCGCTTGGTGTAGACCGTAACCAGGGGGACGGTTGGGGGGGGGGGGGTTGGGGGGCAGGCAGGCCTCTAGCCTGCTCCGCCCATGTTAAAGGTGTATACCGCGTACACCGCTTACGTTTGTTTTAATTTAAGGCCCAGTGACGTTTGTGTGTTCTTCCAGGGGAAAGAGTTTGAGACGCGACTGAAAGAGAAGAAGCCAGGGGATCTCTCTGACGAGCTGCGCATCGCTCTGGGAATGCCCGTCGGACCGGTAACGATTTATTTGTTGAACTCCATTATCTGTTTGATCATCTGCTATTTATTTAGTTATCTATCATTTAATTTTGTAAAAAAAAAAAATTAAATTCATGATTTAGTATTTATTTTCCCAGACTCAAATGTGAGCTCCAGTTTGTAGAGGGAGGCCTAAACTAACCGTAGACGTTTCTCTCTCTCTCTCTCTCCTCTCCAGAACTCCCACAAGGTGCCCCCTCCCTGGCTGATAGCCATGCAGAGATACGGCCCCCCGCCCTCCTACCCCAACCTGAAGATCCCTGGCCTGAACTCCCCTATTCCAGAGGTACCGCACTCATGCCGCCTGCTGTTGCTGTCACACGTACAGCGTGTGTGTGTATATACACAGTATATTAACTCGTGTCCTTCGCCTGCCGCCAGAGCTGTACGTTCGGCTACCACGCCGGAGGCTGGGGGAAACCACCAGTAGACGAGATGGGCAAGCCTCTGTATGGGGACGTGTTCGGGACCAACGCCGGAGACTTCCAGGTGACGCCTCAGTACACAAACGCACTGCAGCAGTGTCCCCTCGAGGTGTCCCAGAGGTGTCTGGACATTTCTCTTTTCCTGTGAAAGTGAAGGATATATTTGAATTTATTTTAATAATGGCAGGAATAGCCGGTAGCAATTTCCCATCTCTGGCTGTGTCCGGACTCTCCCTACTACATTCTGATAGCATGCGATTATTTTTGTGTGTGTATGCAAATGTGTTTTGTGTGTATCAGCATCCGTGCTACAAAAGGATCTGGTAACAGGGCTGCGTCCACTGCACACTACACTGAAACTGTCCCACAATGCACCTTGATGTCAGAGGGAGGCAACAGTAAATTGGCTTGGTTTAGAACTAATTTCTTGTCAAAAGTATTTAAATACTTAAACCCCCCCCCCCATGCCTTCATCCTTTAAATGAACGTCAGTCGTGTATGATAAAGTGCTGTGTGCAAACATCATTTTAAAAGCTCCTTGCATCCTGCCCTCCAGGCCAAGGCGGATGAGGAGGAGGTGGACCACACCACGTGGGGAGAACTGGAGCCTTCGGACGAGGAGTCCTCGGAGGAAGAGGAGGAGGAGGAGAGCGACGAGGAGAAGCCGGACGAGACGGGATTCTTCACGCCAGCAGACAGGTACGTTAGTAAGCCCCCAAAAATATGTATGCCTATTAAAAATATAGAACTAATTATGGTATCAAATCTGGCACAGTCGCCACATCCATTTTTAATAAAGGGTAAAAGGCGGCATCTAGCTGGTCTTTAATACATACAGAGGCACATGATAATGGCACTGGCTAGAGAGACAGCTGTTATCATAATTGGCCCTGTAATTATAGGATCAGCTGGCCAAGTACCAAACGTGCACGAGTATTTAAGCCCCCTTCTCTGTCCCCAGTCTGCCTGCAGCTATTAGATCAACAATGTTGATCAGTGTTATAAAGCAGTTAGTAGTGGATAAGAAATGTTGTCATTGTGCAGTTTCATTTGATATTTTAAGACCTCGCAAGTGACACCGCCGTTGTGCTTGGGATCCATCTTTTCCTGGTTAGCTTTAGCGGTTGCTAGATAGGGTCCCTTATCGAGAAAGTTTCTTATTGATGCTAACATGCCCCCCCCCCCCCCTTTGAAAAGCACTGCATTAACTTGTTAATGTGTGTGTGTTCTCCAGTGGTCTGATCACACCAGGAGGCTTCACCTCTATCCCTGCCGGCATGGAGACCCCAGAGCTCATCGAGCTGAGGAAGAAGAAAATTGAGGAGGCCATGGATGGGTAAGGGATTTCTCTCTTTTTTTTTTTTTTTTTTTTTTAACACACTTTATTTGGCTTGCAAAGGTTCAAGTTCAGTGTTTGTGCTGAATATAATTATATAGTCCTACTATCTAGGCTTGGGCGGTATCTGTTTTTTTTTCATACCTTCATACCATCCTGACATTTCACCGCGGTACCGGGGACTCGCTGTGTTCCGTACGTAATCGGCCGTCTAGCGACTTTAAGGGAGGCTGCAACCATAAAATAAGGCCTACAGCTAATGTGATAGTATCGCAGTTGCCTGAAAACACTTGGCAACTTTGTGAGCTTTGATTGACATGATGTTGGACCAATAGTATACAAGATTATGCGAGAGTTTTACGGAACACAATGACCAGCTCATGGTGTTCCGATTTGCGAGATTATGCACCTAACGGGGTAATGTTTGCCTCTCTTCACCTGGGATCGTTCTTCCCCAACAGTTAAAAATATTTTACACACATTGTTTTGTATGAAATTATCTTGTATAAATACTTAAATGTGTTTTTTGTTTAATTTAAACGTTTGCAAATGGAGAAAATATGGTCTGGAAAGCAGTTTCCCTTATGGACATGTCTCTCCCCTTGCTCTTCTCTATTTAAATTTCTCCCCCGGCACCATTTGTAAAGCACACAGTTGGACCCCAGGCGGAGCTTCGCTACTTACTGTCACCTTGTTGATACGAGCACTCTGGGTGGGGGTTGGCAATTTGATTTGTGCCATTTACACATTGGACCAGGACATAATTTTATTTGGTCACGTGAACGGAACACCGCGAGTAAAAGTCGAAAGCGGTACACCGTGAGTCCGCGGTATACGGTATGCGTATTTGTTTAGGTAAAAACTGAGCTGCTGGGTTAAGTGCACATGTGCGACACAGACGGGGATGTCCTCTGTCCTGCTAAGCTCACCAATAGTATGTCGACATTGTGGCTTAGTGTTCAAATTATATAAAACAAATTCTTTCCAGCTAATCTCTTAATTACACCAATATTGTGCATACTGTGATACCACCCAACCCTGTTCTGTTTATACACTAAGCATATTTTATCCTAAAACGTCTATCTCTGCACTATTTCTGTTTCCGTCCTGCTTGTTACGGTCAATAAAGCTTTATCTTCTGTTTTAAAGCCCACAGTGATGAATCCTAAAGCAGGCTCCCGTACAAGTGCTGTTTAGAGTGCTCTCATGGTGTGTGTGTGTGTGTGCGTGCGCGCAGGAACGAGACGCCCCAGCTGTTCACCGTGCTGCCAGAGAGGAGGACAGGCGCCGTGGGGGCGGCCATGATGGCGTCCACACACATCTACGACATGTCGGCGGTAAGAGCATCGCTGCGGACGGCAGTCACCTTTTCTCCAACGGGCTCTCGTCCGTGTGTCGGTGTTCTGAGCGCATGACCGGTGTTCGGACTCGGGGTGGCGCTAGTGTTGTGGAAAAATTTAGTAACATACCACACTGGAACAGAGAGAAATATATGGTCTTTGTAAATGAATTTAATTGCAATTAAATGAAGACAGTTCACACACAGAGTTCCTCTATAGCTTGTCTGTCTGTGAAAATGCCCTAC
>JAODLI010075260.1:0-12387 GCA_027575585.1 Percopsis omiscomaycus
GAGAGAGAGAGAGAGAGAGAGAGAGAGAGAGAGAGAGAGAGAGAGAGAGAGAGAGAGAGAGAGTTTAGTTGGCAGAACGCTGGTCGAGAAAGAAAGCAAATGAGTAAATAAATAGCAGTTGTAGCAGAGGACTGTGCTCTTGTGCTCTTTAAAAGCCGCTGTGTCATCCCTGAAGTGTGGAACACTGTAGCATTGCACCACACTGTTCTCTGCAGTTCAACTTGGCTGCACTTCTGCTTTAGGTGGCTTTTCTAAAGCCATAAAGTATAAAGACCCCTTCCATTCAGGCTTTTGACTCCAGAGTGCACTTTAAAGCATTTTATCACATTCGGTGACTGTGCGCCAAGTTATTTGGAAAGTCTTTTTTAATGGTTCAAGTGAAATGCCATTTAGTTGGCATAGAAATGGGCACAGCACCATAATTAGTGCTGTCGGCCTTGTGCTCTCGCTTTTCCAGAACTTTGCTTAGAATACTCCATAAAGTTGTTAGACAAACCAATACAAAGGCTGATATTTCTGGATTATACACACTGTATGAGCCTGTGCAGCATGCACAATATGTGCATGTATTCTTGTCTTTATGTATGCATATGCTGTAAAAACAACAAACACAAAACAAATTTATTTGTAACCTTGTTGCCTTACCTCCTTTATGTTCTGCTAAAAGAAAAGGGCAAGTTTGCTAGTTTGCAAGTAGTATAACATGACCTTTTGACAGCAGGCAAGTTTGGAGAATTGAATTGTGCTAAAATGAGCTAAATCTGAGGTGCAAGCGCTCCACGTCGGATCCGGCCAATCAGATGCAAGAAAGTGTTTGCTAACCGTCTCTACCAATCACAGTCACGTACATTCACATTCATTGCAGACTTCCCGAAGACCTCCCACTGTCAGGTGCGATCGAGATCGGTAGGGACAGGTATGAGGTACTTTCTTGCACCTGATTGGTTAAATCGGAGATGGAGCGCAGGTTCCCCAGGTTCCGCAGGTTCCGCAGGTTCCCCAGGTTCCCCAGGTTCCGCAGGTTCCCCAGGTTCCGCAGGTTCCCCAGGTTCCCCAGGTTCCGCAGCTTCCATTCAAAAGTTGTTCTGTCATGCTTACATTCTACTGCAGTTTACCGTGAGATACCGTAACCAAGTTAAAGTTGGAGCCACATTTTCTCCAGTGTCTCTATCTGCAGCCTGCTATAATCACGTGTTCGTATCTCTCGCCTGTCTCCTCGCAGGCATCGTGTCTCTGATCTCATTGGCCGTGCTCTCTTACGAGCGGTACAGCACCATGACGGGCCCCACCCAGGCGGACGCCACCAACTACCGCAAGGTCTCCCTGGGCGTCACCTTCACCTGGGCGTACTCCCTCCTCTGGACGGCGCCCCCGCTGTTCGGCTGGAGCCGCTACGGCCCCGAGGGGCCCGGGACCACGTGCTCCGTGGACTGGACGGCCAAGACGGCGAACAACGTCTCGTACATCCTCAGCCTGTTTGCGTTCTGCTTCGTCGTCCCCTTCCTGGTCATCGTGTACTGCTACGGCAACCTGCTGTACGCCATCAAACAGGTGAGACACACCCGCTTTGGCAGCGCCTTCCGCCTCACAAAGGGGGGGGGAGGAGATCCACCGTATAGACGGAACCTTTTTCGTGTCATCGTACATCAAGAAGAAAAATTGCTTTTAATTGCATCGTCCTTTTCCACCGCCAGAGGATAAATGGGCCGGGGATCGACCCACCTATCCCCCCCCCCCCGAGTAGCTATTGGCGATGGTTATTAAATATGGACCACGCGTCGGTAGCCGTGGAGAGGTAACGGCGGCTCTGTGATACACAGCAGTGTCTCTTGAAGTGTAGCTGAGCGTTTACACTGCGGAGATTGAAAAGGACGTTTTCCCTGGCAGCAAACCATTTGGGGGGGGGGGGGGGCTTTGGGTGCTGTGCAGAATCTGAGGCTTGCAAATGAAGATGCATGTCACACGGTTTGAGCCTTAGTTACAAAGTTAAGTCATGGGAAAAAAATACATTGGAAAAGCTGTCAGACATTATATAACATTATGAGTCATATCAAAACTGCAATATTAAATTATTTAAGTCAATATTGTAGTACCCAAGCAATGGTAAAATTGTGTCTTTATTACATATACAGTATAACACATATACAGCAGCCTATATCTATGTCTAATAAAATCTAATAAAAGTGTATTGGTTCTTAAATAGCGGAAAAATTGCTAAAATCACTGTATCATTCCTGACCATGATCGGACATAGGACAGTAGCTATGTTCGGCAAGTGAAATAATGTTTGGAATCAAAAGGGAAATTGACATTTTGTCAAAGTGGAAAATCATTTAGGCACTAATCTATGCATGTTTAACAGTAGAAAAAGAAAATCAATTCAATTCACAGTATATTATTCTAGTAAGCCGCAGTAAAACCTATCAAGTAAAGGCAGAGTAGGGTAGAAAAATAAGGTATTTCGACAGTGACAGTGACTTGGAAATATCACTATTTGTGTGATGCAATAGTTTGGTGAAATATAACATATATGCAGTGTATATGGCGTAGAAACCCATTGCTCCAAACAAACTATTATCCATAGGAGCAAATATTTTTGCTCTACTTGGAGAAATAATTTTATGCACACCTTTGTCAAAGGCCACAAGCCAGAAAGCATTGCCTGTTCATTACACTTCATTACACTGCTAGTAAAGTTACAGATTTACAGTAATAGATGTATCCTGTAGCATTAGTGAGTAACCTTTAAAACCTTCAACGTTAAAATAAAAGGTTGAATGAGACTCTATCGATATTTTTCGGACAGAATGTGCCTTGGGGGCCTAATGGCTGGTCTTCGCACTATGTCCCAGTCTGACTGACTGGAGTAATATGAGGGGAGACAGTGCTGTCTCTCCTGGGAGGTCTCACACACACAGACACACACACACACACACACCACACACACACACACACACACCACACACACACACACACCACACACACACACACTGTACACAATACACACATGTACTCAAACTCCCACAGTGTTTGCCAAAAAAAAATCCCAGGGCGATTTTCTTCCCAGAACCATAGCTCACTCAAACTCCATGAGCTTCAACCACCGTACACGCTCAGATCCAGTAAACACTGAGCGATGTGATTTGGTCCTTGCGGTCATAAACAGCGGGCTACTCGCGTTTGACACACCTGTGTGCGTGCGTGCGTGTGTGTGTGTGTGTGAGCTGTGTCTCACTTTTTATTTTTGACGCACCGCTATACGCGAAAGTGGACATGAGCGTAGGGGGAGGGGAAGAGAGCGGCGCGAGTCTAGGAGCTCTGTGCGGGGATGAGTAGAGAGGATTGCCTCCCCGCTGCTGTCAGTCAGCTGACACACCTACACCAACCTCATTGGCCCGTTGAATAAAGGAGGTTATTTTAAATAGTCCCCCCCTGCATTGCTATCTTGCTTGCTAAGATCACTGCAGAACACCCTCCACCTTCCCGGCTCCACCTATTCTTTGCCTTTCAATTGTTGTACACGTCTTTCTTTTCATTATATCGTTGTCACTAACGTAAATATTAAGGGTTTGTTTTCAGATATTGCTTGACCCTATTAAGGGTATTGTGTGTATGCACATTATTTAATTTATCTTGATGGCATATGTTCATACATGCTTACCGTCATGTTATTGCTGTTAAAACGGCATGTCTGCTGCTGGCCTATTCGGGGAATAAAGCTGCGGTTTCGATACATCCATACTATTATGAGTAGAAGCCCCCCGAACTAGTCATTCCATTTCCATTTGTTAATAGCATACTTCTAAATGTCCTAATAAATTGCTTTTGTACCATATGACGAGAGTGGTCTGACTGAATGTATTGTTATATAAACTACGGTTTACATTCTTAGAAGCCTTTTTATCCAACTCCTAGTCAAGTCTCAAGTCATTATCTTTATGCATGAAGTCAAGACTTGAGTTCATGTCATGTGACTCGAGTCCCCAACCTCTGGTGTTAAAGGCAGAGATTATATGGCGGCAGTCAGACCAACAGGCAGATAAACCAGGCATGCCTTGTCATCTTTACTCCGAGAAGCTTCTGTTGTCATCCCCTTTTTTTTTTATTGCATCTGCTTTGTAATGCGAAATTGAGGTGTTTATCAGTGCAGCAGATAGAAGCTGCCAGGAGGCAAGAGCTCTCCTATAGTTTATGTTTTCTCCCCCAAGCCAGCACTTGCATCTGGGAACATTTTAAACCAGACCCTTGTACCAGAGCTCTTCTTCAGCCTGTAGTTTATGACAGTGTCCTTGTGTAAAGGCTAAAGAAGGGCATTATGAATTTTATGGTCAGGCAGTTTTGCTGTGCTGGAGGGCCGAGCACACTCCAGGTTTCAAACCGAAATGTTTTTGTAACACTGGTCTTAACCACAAGGGTAATTTCAGACACAAATCCAGCAGTATACCTTTTAACACAAACGTGTTATCCTTTAAAAAGTTTAAAACAATGAAAACGATAAGTAACGAATACAGTTGGTAATGCTAATTAACAATAAACGAGGTATATGCTCAGATTTAATATTGCACTATAAATGTGTGGAACATGATGTATTTCAGATGCAATATTGCGATCTATTATTCAGTGAAACCAGGGTGTGATATAGTATAATTACGTGATCATGTAAGCATTTTAAGACCTTCCATTTTGAGCAATGTATCTCCATATATAGTGTATACATGTATAATAGGGCTATCTGAGCAGAAGTAGCGTTTTGCCTCCAGTTGTCAGTTTTTCTCAGTACTACTCTCCACTGTCCAAAAATGACATACCACTATAAGATGTGTAGTATAAGAAGGATTATTGTAAAGGGATTATTTTTAATACTCCCATTGTGGACCAAGAGCGTGTAATGCCACAGACTTATAAATTAATCATGAACTAATCAATTGAAATGGACGCAACCTAAAGGAAAATTCCACCCTAAAACATGTGTGCTTATGTTAATAAAAAAAGTGGCGATATCGAGGCAATTTTCAGGTAATTTAAGGTATTTTTATCTTGCAGTTGCACATCGGTAGCAGACAGCTTAGCGAAACTGGCTCGTGGTGTAACCATCGTAAGCTATTCCTGGGATTCTTTTGGTGGAGGGATCAACCTTTCACCTTAGTATTAATGTAAATCTTCCTAGAATCAAAAAATAAAGGCCTTTTCCTAATAAGGAAGGAGAGACCTTTTTTTCTCAGTGACAATAAACTCAGTGGCCCATAATGCATTGCGGCTGACAAACTTCACACCGACCCCGTCCACATCATTACAGGTCAAACATGTACAATAATATAAGATTCTGCTGCCCTTTCTCACTTTGTATGTTTTCAAAAACATCATTTAGACTGTTTAGGCCAATAATTAGAAATCAATGAAATCAGCTGTCCGCCATGTTCTTTTCCCCGAGTTCACCGTAACCCTCCCGGTTGTCATTCAATGGTGAGGGGTCTTGTCCGACATGCTTTCACGAACCCTGAGTCAGACACTGAGCAAGGGAGAGAAGAGGTTACAGCTTTAAAGGTATAATACGTTTATTTGTGAAACACACCTGCGCACCAAAGGACACAGACCAGAACAACAGAATACCACTTATTTCAACCGACAAGGGTAATTCCAAACACAAACCGCGACCCACAGTCCCTTTAACAGTCCAGCAAACGGGACTGCATTTGCAGGACGGCCCGCTCTCTTGAAAACTTTGTGAAGTTTGTTTGAAAATGTCTTCAGCATTCCTAAAACAGCGTCAGGGGGACCTCAAACTTTGGAACATCGGCTGCCTTGAAACATCGCCTGTCTGAAGGCTTGCTCTGACTCAGAGGTCCCGGTGGGTTGCTGCATGGCGATACTTTGAAGTGTGACAATGTGTCTCTTAAACGACCCCAAGGCTGGAGATCAAGACAGAGATGGAGTGAGAGTGAGAGTGAGAGTGAGAGAACATCCCAGGCGTTTGATAGTCCAATGTAACGCCTTAAACCGAAGGCAGGAAAAAGGTGACTAAAAACCTCCTACAACCCCGTAATTAGACACAATTAATACAGAATGTCTCACAGACAGAACACATGATAAGAGAGACAAGATAACACTTATTAATCCCTGAAGGGAAATTCAAGTGTTAGCCAAAGTTGAAGTGAAAAGTGCTGAGAGAGAGAGAGAGAGAGAGAGAGAGAGAGAGAGAGAGAGAGAGAGAGAGAGAGAGAGAGAGAGAGAGAGAGAGAGAAAACGAGCTAGCTAGCTTCCGGGGAGAAAGCTCTATCTAGACTGTGAAGCATGCGGCATGTTCAAAATCCCACTAAGCCTAAAAAAACAAACTCTCGTAGTGCGCGCTTGCCTTTACCAACATTATCTCTACTAATCCCGTAATTAATGTTTGCATGACGTCCTTTACTGAGCGCTATTTTCATTTCTTTACATACAGATTTAAGTTCGTTCCCCATGACGCTGTGTTTGGGCTCGGGCTCTGACAAATGGTGTTTGTGTTGCAGAGCTTGTCTGTAAAGGCTTTAAGCTAAAACACTACATGGAAACTCAGCTTACAGTACTCTCCAATCGTGTTTCTGTAGATCTGTTTATCAGCACTGTCACTGCCATTGAATCTATCACACATCACACACACATGTATGTGTGATTGATTTTTATGGACTAAACTGTAGCTGGTTTACTGTACTCTACTCTCTAGGTAAATCGGAAAGTTCCAGATTGTAGCTTCAAGGAGGAATTCACTTTTGACTGTATAATGACTCTGTGGATCAAGTCTTAAAGCAGTCTCAGTCTCTGCATCTAACTGGCTCCCGGGGTTAGGGCGATTTGTCTCGTAATAATAGTCAGGCAAAGGATGATGGCAGGGCAACCGCAGTGCTGCGGAGAGAAAACCTTCAGCCCGCGTTGCTAACAATGGATGGTGAAGCGTAGCCGGGAGGACACAGATAATTGTACATAATGGCCTTTATATCAGTGTTATTAGAGACCTGGTCAAAGGGGAGAAGGACAACAACGACCTTTAGCAGAAAGGTCCCGTGTAGTCTGGGCCTGATCACAACGTATTTTTTTCTATTTAGTTTCTTCTTTCTTTTTTAATTGGGCGAAATAAGAAACAGATTTTATGTATGCTTTTGAAAAAGCATACATTAATATTATCTTAGTCTAGGCAACACAAGAGGAGACGACCTCTGAGAGTATGGAAATAATGTCAGAATATATTCAATAAACTTAGTCAGCATCAAATTACATCGACAAGACAGGTCAAAGAGCTAATGTGCTAGACAGATACCGTCCTGGATGTTCCGACCAATTCCCTCGTGGGTCTGGGGCAAAGCAAAGGCAACAAGCAAAGCATAAAATAACCAAAAATACGTATCCTGCTTGCGTGAAGATGCACCCACTGTGGTGATTTCTAAAAAACCATACACCGTGTCAAATAAACCCACAGAACAGCCCTCAGCTGTTACTTAATAATAGCACAGAACTCAACCCCATGTGTGATCCTCTGTATAAACATGCAGAACCCCCCCCCCCGCCCGCCGCGTTCTGTGTCTGACAACTTTCCGTGATGGCCTGAAAAGCAGTAATTGGTCTCAGCTGGGCTGAAGACGAGCTGCTGCAGTCCCCCTGTTGTTGCACCAGAGCTGCATTAGCTGTGATAATGTAGCTGAGATGCTGTAGAATATGCTCAGGCTATGGCATATAGGTATGCGTGTCTGTGAAGTGTGCGTGTGCGCGGGGGGCAGGATAGTCTAGCGGTCTGGGTGTTGGACTCCAAGCCAGAAGGTTGTGGGTTCGAGCCCCAGAGTTAGCCTACCTGTAAGCATCCTTGAGCAAGATGCCTAACCCCTACCTCCTCCATGTAATAGCAGCAATTGTAAGCCGCAAAGCTAAATTACCTAATTGATACTGTAATTACAGTATTACAAAACAGCCTCAAGACATTGCTGTTTTGGGAGTTTATGGGAATTGAAACCATGCCGACCGTTGGAGGAGAGACGCAGAGGTCGGCTTCTCTCCTATAAACCACAGACCCCTAAAATGTTCGCCTTCGTTTTTAAAATGCATTAAACCACTCCTGTAGATCCTCCCTCTTGACTAGTGCAGCTCTCTCCTGTGTGGGTTAGCTGCCTCTGAAACGCGTCCAGAGGGCCTGTCTTGTGATGTATCGACCCAGATTCCCCCACGTACAGTAAACCCCACCCCCCGTGACCTTCGCGCACATCAGGTTGAATGCACTGATGCTGGCCTACAGGGCGGTAAATAGAACAGCTCCTTCCTTCAAGCTCAGGTTCCATGCTCCAGTTTTAGTGTTTGGTTTTTCCATTAAAGAACCCATCTCTGCCATCCCTGTTTTCCAATTTGACACACGATTGGAGATTCAGTCACTTTATAGGTTCTACCATATTATCCCGTTTAATAGCTCCGTTATTTTTGCGTGACGAAAACTGGCCACGTTATAGCGACGTGTTATTAATTTGAAAAATTGCTTATGGGCCTCTTCATAATCAGCGTCAATGATATGAAATGGTTCTCGGCCGGTCTCCTAAGTGGGCGTGGTCGCCTCTCCTCTGATTGGATGAAAGCAGATTGGGTTGTGCATTGCATGATGTAATCATGTAGAGGTAAGTGGGCTTACAAGTAAATAGAATTTATATGTATCTAGGTTATATTTGCATAACTTATTTATATTTTCTTTTGCTAACATTAGATATTTACAGAGCTAACAGCCATTTTTAGCATTATGAAAATTGTTGTAGAGCATCTAGTAACATTTGGTTTTGAACAAGATAACGTGTGTAGGAAATAGATACTGTAACGTTAATCCGAAATATGTATAGAAAATTAACGGAAGCACACATATAGTTTTGCCAATGCCATTACAGGGTTACAACCGGCAGGTGGTCCGAGACAACCCGGACTTCTGTTCTCCAGCAATGCCTGTAGCTAAAGATCATAGTCCTGTTTTCTTCTTAATGTCCCCATAATCAGATAATATTAACAGCTCATTTATTACTTTACCTGTCTGCATCCTTTGGAAAAGAAGACAAATTTGCTTTTGTTTTTACAGCCTATTGCTGAACAAAGCTTAGGCCTTTCTAACACTACACAGCTAAATGTAATATTTGAGCCTTGATTTGCAGCTCATTTCGGTATTTGTGTTGCCATTTCTCGTGAGAGTGTGTTGCTGAGAAAGAGACAGGTTAAGTTAATTTGTCATTTGTCCAGCAAGGTCAGCCTGCTTGCACAACCCTACACCTGTGACTCACTTCCTGGTACAGTATGTCACAGTACATGCATCGGGTCCATTACCATCTATGGTGTACTGGGAGGTGTGCATGCCTGCGCAATGACTAATAAGCGGTTTTACAGCTGAATCTGTCAACAATTTTAGGGCAGATTTAGGTCAATTGTTTTTTCTTTCAAAAGTTTCATTTGTTGTTGTTTTTTCATACAGCACTTTGCGAAACATATGGCCTCTTATATTTTTACATCCAGCTGCCATATCAGTAGAATGTAGGCTGTATTTGAATATGCATGACTGTAAGTAAATAGGAATAGGGGCGGACTAATCATTTAAACCTATTTGCACGTGTGCAAAAGCCTTGTTGGGAAGAAGGGACATAAAGGGAATGGAATGGAATATTGTGCAAATGTAAACATCAGAGAGAACAACAAACCTCTCTCAAATACCTGAATATTTTAACGGAATAGAGGGATTTTTGTGTCCTTGTTATGGCCTTAGTAATTCAAACCACATATACAAGGTTTTGGCCAATTAATTTATCATTCGGGTTGTAGACTCATAAGGTTTGACGGCTATCATGAGAAGGTTTTATTAAAGTGCATTCACGGTTTCATATGCTGTCTAACAACCCAGCACCCAGAAAGAAGTGTGTGTGTGTGTGTGTGTGTGTGTGTGTGAGTGAGCATGTGTTTGTGCGAGGTTGTTATAATTGCTCGGATGATTTAACCCTTTCAAGGGGATAATAAAAGCTTTTTACGACAGTGGTAATTAAATAATCATAATTCCGTATGAAAAGTGGACCTCAGTGTTTTGGCAACAGTTTCACAGACGACTCTTTTGACAGGCCATAATGAAGGGATGTGATTGTTGCTTCTTGTAACAGTTTAAAAGAATTGCATATAAATAAATGTACATTTAACGTGTGTTTACACGTTAAATGTACAGAGCTATGTACAGAGCTAACCAGGTTCCTAATAAAAGTTTGGTGTAGTGCCTGTCTCATAGGGTTACTAGGCCTCTCATAGCTCTGTTCAGTAGGGTCAGTCTCCTATTGAAGATATTCCAAAATGAGGGGGGTGGGGGCAGGACAAAGCCTCAATAGCCTATGCCGTCCACAGCTTTCTAAAAAGTCTCATAGTAGAAAGAAAGAACAAGAAAACTTCACTTCACATAGCCTTGCAGGGCATTTACTTTGAGCTGTTATGCAAATCGGGCAGGCAACAAAAAGTCACTACTAAAATAATATATTTCAGTGGCAGCAGAACAGATTAGTGGGTGCAAAACTCCTTTGTAAACCACGGCTGTGCTTTGCATACCCTCTCACCACGGGCAATGCGGTTGATAAGGCAGACTGTGGTTCTCTGGCAGTACGCAACACAGTCTGTTGGTGAGAACCAGGGGCAAGAGGAAATCTACTGTTTGAGTTTTGGGCTGGGCAGGGATAACGTTGTTTATTGCCTTTGTCTTTATCTTTACCCTTCACATCCTTGAGTTCTTCGAGTTCTTCTCTTCTTCTGTGTCCTTTTTACTCTTTGTACTTGTTGCTGCTGGGCGTCTTCTCAAAGCAGCTGCTGCTGTTGTCAGTGTATGTAGATATATGCAAAAGCTAAAGCTACACTCCTTGGTTTGTGTCTGGGACTGCCCTTGTGGTAGAAACCAGCTTAGGAGTGATCCCAAACAGTTTTGAAGCAAAGAACAATTCTATTCGGCAACATGATGGCGCTAATTGTCGGTATGTACGTCGAATTGCTTGGAGTAGACGCGATTCCCTCTAGCTCCCGCTAAACTCTTCATATTTACTCCGTAATCACCTTTCGGAGCCATCGGGATGAATATCATCTACTAATTATTGTTCTATATACCAAGGTATGACAACCGAGTGGTCAAGGAACGTCAAAAGAGATACTAAACCGAACACGACAGCTACTGCTGCTAGCGATGTTACTATGCAAGTTGTCACTAGCCTCCTCGAGAAACATAAGACTGAACTTGGAACGAAATTCGAGACAACCATTTTATCCCTTGAGACTCTCTTCAGAATCCACCCTGGTACCTCAGCCACCAACCTCTCTACCTCATAACACTCCCATTAACAGAAGTTCTCTTTAATGATTTTTTTATCAATCCTCCTTTCCTTTATATAAAAAAAAAATCCTCCTTTTCTCCTTTCTGATCTCTATTCATTTCTGCTCTGTTAGATCAGCTCTTAGAATATTAAGCCTTTGTCGGTATTCAGGCTGCTAGCAATTAATTATTTATGGGGATTGAACGATAATTTAAATTGAATATATTGAGTAATTTATACTGAAAAAGTATCTAAGTATCCATGATAACTTTATGCTGTCATTACTCTATTTGGTGTTTAACCAGTTCAACTGTTGACAAATGTACTGATTGTATGTCGCTTTGGATAAAAGTGTCGGCTAAATGCTGTAAATGTAAATGTAGGAGCCGACGCAATAACGATTGTTGGCCTACCCAAATCGATTTAGAGTCCCAGTCCCACCACTTTTTTTCTCCGAACCACTGGGTAATCGAGTCCTGGAATCGCCAATTGGAGCTTGATAGAGCACACAGGATTTCAACCATCAAACAGAGGCCTGGAGATAAACCACGAGTGGTAATAATCTGATCCCACCGCCATCAAGTGAAGGATATGATTATCCGCGAGGCTCGTAATAGAAGGGGTGAGCTGAAATCCCAGGGGAAGCCCATCATGATCTATGAGGATTATCTACCAATGGTCCTGGAGCGGCATGCCAAATATCGGTAGGTAATGAAGGGACTTTACAACCAGGGACTTTACAACCAGGGACTTCGGCCTGTGCTACTATACCCTGTCAGACACACAACCAAGACGGTAGTAAGAGGAGGCTTTCGTTCCCACGGGGCCAGTATAGATAACTTGACTTGATCATTCTGAGTTGTTCATATCTTCAAACAACCGCCATCCTTAAGGGGTCTGTCTCTTCTCTAACACAAACCAGTAGATGTGTGCGTTTGCGTATAGAGAGTGTGGGGTGTTTGTCTGTATGAGTGTCCAGGGTGCGATTTGTGAAATAATCTGAGGGATGGGGGGGGGGTTTGAAACATATTTATTCATGACAATAAATCATGAACTGCAGTGGACCTATACA
>JAODLI010075261.1:0-12387 GCA_027575585.1 Percopsis omiscomaycus
ACACACACACACACACACACACACACACACACACACACACACACACACACACACACACACACACACACACACTAAAATTTGGCACAGATTGATTTCACGTGAATCGGTAGTACTGATGTAATTTGAGTTCAGTACCCCACCATATACTGTACTGTCTCCAGTATGGCGGACTAGCTCTTCACATGCAGTGACCAGAGGTAGCACACTGTCGCCAGCAATGTTCTGAACTGAGTTTGAACTCAGTTTTGACACACACACATTTAAACACTTGGGTCACACATTTATTGCCAGTGAACTTTCTTGACCCTCTGCTTGTTTAAACAAGGGATCCAAGCTCAACTTTGAAAGATTGTGATACAATGGATTTTGTCAGAGCTGCTCTCAGTGGCATGTGGAGAGCATGAACAACTTGCAGGGACCATTTAAAAAGCAAACATGGCGTGCATTTGTCCGTGCGCGCCTGTGTGAGTGTATATTTAACACACAGCGTGTGAATATGTGTGTGTATTGTCAATAGCTTGCTCTCTTATCGGCCTTTACAATTACAATGAGGTCATTTAGCAGATGCTTTTATCCAAAGCGACTTACAATTTTATTACGCTGCGATCACATGGAGAAGATGGGGGTTAGGCATCTTGCTCAAGGATGCTTACAGGTAGGCCACCTCTGGGGCTGGAACCCACGACCTTCTGGCTGGGAGTCCAACACCCAGACCACTAGGCTATCCTGCCCCCTAGTGGCTGGGAGTCCAACACCCAGACCACTAAACTATCCCGCCCCCTCTTTACGTGACCTGAGCAGGACAGTTAGTTTGCCGTTCTCAGCCACCAGGGGCTGTTGTGTGTGTGTGTGATGGCAGCCTCGCAAGGCAGTGCACGGGAAGCCCCCAATGGGGGTTGGAGATGCATAAAGGGAGCTCTCCCTCTCTAGCTCTTTCTCCTTCTCGGTAGAAAGCTGGTTCAGGCTGACTCAGCATTTTCTTATCGCCGTGTCTGAGGTGTGCATGTGTGTATTTGACACACTTTTCTTTTGTCTTCCAAACTGTAAGCTAAATCCGGTGATCTTAATACTGTTTGTTTGGTGTGTTTTTGTTCATATTTGAGTTAAAGTGAAACGACCACAAGCACACTCCAGCTACCTCATTTATTCATTGGAGGCATTCACCTGTCATCCACAAAATCGACTGTTCTGATTTATCATCAGGGCTTAGTCAGATTTTAACATCTAACATCTTTAATTCATGACCTGAACTGATTCATAATGCCCTTCATCTGTCTTTTGTTTGAGGAGCCAGACAAACACTCCACTATACTGTCAGCCCAGTATACATTGACTGTCAGTACAATGCCCAAGCCTCACTGTAGAGCAGACAGACACAAACACGGTGCCAGCATCACACTATATACTTTAGGTGAATCATTTGTTTCGTTTTTTTGTTTCGAATCCTTTGTTTCGCTTTCGTTATTCTATATCCATATTCTACATTCATAAAACCGGGGTGTAGATATTACACTTTATAGCCACTTAGCTAACCGTATTTCTACAGTACACAGCTCAGTCTTTATATTCTGTCAGTGTGTCTGTGTAATAACCTGCTGTTAAGAAGGCTATAGACGAGGTCACATGTTTCCATGTCAGCGAGCTATGTTTGAATGTCACAAGTTAATCTGGTTAAGTGCAGTATATGTGCATGTCAGTCCACCCAAATAAATTGTGACAGATTGAATTTTTGCCACTGGTTTGAACGGATTTGTAAATTCTAAAAATACATCCAGTGTGTGAACCATGGGGAAGTGATTTCTGATTTTGATAGGGTCCAGTGCTTTTGTGGTTAGGGGTTCCTAGATCTTTGTTTCTAAAGTCTGAAGAGAGAGAGAAAATGCTGACAGTGGCTGTTTCTCTTGATTGATATAAGCAATGCTTCAATTAACCTGCTTGTACAGAGCAGACATAAAACAGAGCCTGCGACAGCCTTTTAGAATAATTAATGGTGTCATGAGCAAAGGGGAAGCAGTCTCTTGTCTCTCCCATGGTCCACACATCCAACTCAAAGGTCTAGGGATGCTCCGATCCAATAGCAAAGATCGGAATCGGGGCCGATCCAACTAGGGATGTTCCTTTCCGATATCAAAGATCTGTTTCCGATATGCAATCTATTTTCGTGTTTGTCCAATTTACGTCAGTTGCACAGATTGTAACGTTCCGTCACACGCTACAGTAGGCCTGAGTAGCATGGCTACAAACTATCGGCCATGTGGAAATTCATTAAATTGGAAACTCAACGCAGCCCAACAGCTACCTGCAATGTTTGCAATGCCAGCCTTTCGAGAGGAGGTGGCAACCGAGCTTTGTTTAATACAACAAATCTAATTGGGCAGAAACACCCATACGGAGGAGTACTGTGAATACTCAAAGCTCACTCAGACGAAGAATCAGCTTTCACTGGCAAGACGGCGATAAGGCGAGGAAAATAACAGTGAAAATAATAAAATGTATGTCTTTGGATGGCCAGCCAATTTCGACGGTAAATAACGTAGGCCTTCATCGGCTTATGGAGCCACGGTATGTCCTACCCTCCCGCCATACCAGAACTTTATAGCAAGGTTTGCGACCCACCTACGAGTTGATGGCGGAAGCTAGTCAGTGGATAACTAGATAACTAGCCCCATTGACAGCTTGTCAGCCAGCCAAGAAGCCAACTTACCAACCCCTCCATCAGCTTTCCAGAGGCTCTCCTAAGATGCCGGCTGGCCTGTGTGAACATTCTTTGGATGGAGTCCTCCAACCCGGCCTCTGGCCCATGCTGTCATTAACACAGGGCCTCTGACTAGAGGCCATGGGGCCAGAAAGCAGTGGGGAGGGGGCGCCACATTCTCTCACAGTCATGTAACGGTATCAGATTTCACCTCGCAAGCTGCCAATCTCCTTGTCTTGCTTCACAGATAAAAATGTACATAAACTAAATAGTCCATTATAATAATGTATCAATCTAAATGCATTCTTAGGCTGGGTTCACATGAGCATTTGTGATGTTGAGAGAGGGAGAAAAAAAGTGCCAGCATTTGTTGAGTTTCTGTTGGGCTACGTTCAGACTGCAGTTTTTGCTCATATGTGACTCGGATCAGATTATTTTTATTTTTTTTATACGACTGTGTGAACAGCCCAGGTCACATGGAATCTGATCTTTTCCATTTCGGATTTGGGCCACTTTCAAATGTGGTCCCAATACGTTACAGGTCGGATAAAAAAAAAAAGAAGTCAGTTTTGACAGTAAGTTCTGACAAAAGATCTGGCACTAAATCGGATTTGAGCATTAAGGCCTGCAGTCTGAACGTAGCCTGCGAGAGACATATCTGAGACACATCAGTTAATGGCTTCCGCAGCGCTGTGAAAATGCTGCTGTCCAATGACTGGAACTGATTATTTTCCCCCAGAGACATACAATAAGATAAGAGAAAACAAAACAAACAAGGCTGAGTCACATCTCAAAAGCACTAGTGTGTCTGGGTGGTGGGGGGGGGTTAGCAGAGAGGACAAAGTGAACAGAAAAGTTCCAGGGGCTCTTGCTGCCCATCACCCAGCGGGCAACTGACTGTGTTTTTAAATCCATCATGTTGAATAAGTCATCGCACACAGGCTCAGATCAGCGCGCTCCTGAATTATTCACCCCAACGTGATAGGAAAGCATGAACCACTGTGTGTGTGTGTGTGTGTGTGTGTGGCAAATGCAGTCTCTTGTTTTGATTAGACCAAGAAAGGCTGCGACACTGGAGGGAGAAACAGCTAACTGAGGCCTCCTCTAGCTTCCCACATCGCCCTCTGCTTACAACTGCTCTGGAATCAGCCAGACCCAAATCAGAGCGACACAAGAAAGGGGATAGCTACGTGTGTGTGTGTGTGTGTGTGTGTGTGTGTGTGTGTGTGTGTGTGTGTCTGAGCAGCTGACACCACACTCACGAGCACGTGTGAGCGTGGTGACTTGATGAGTCCAGCACTAATTAAGCCGGGCGTTGCCAAGCTGGTGTTTGCCCCTTTTATGCCTCCCCCCCACACCCACACCCTGCCTTGCATCCCTTACAACCCTACCTCCCACCCCCCGCCCCCCGCGGAGCCGTTGCTGTCATTAATTCCGGTGCCAGCGGCACATGAATAATAGAGAGGGCACTGTCTCTAGCCGACCAGCGGCTAGAGACAGGGAGATCGGGCGAACGCCGCAAAGGAGAGCAGAGTGGATTAGAAGACACAAGAGCTGCACGCTGAGAGTGTACCGCCTCTTTAAAGAGGAGAGAGGGGGTGAGATGGGAAGGGAGGGGCCTATGCGATGCTGAACGGATGAATGGAACAACAGGGGGAGGGGGGCTGAGCTCGACCCAACACGTGCTCAGAGAGAGAGAGGGAGAGAGAGGTAGAGGAGAAGACACTCCACTCGACTGTCATGTAGGCGATGGTCCCCTCATGTCCGGCGTCACCACAGCCATCTGCGGAGAAGAGCTGTAGTGGACTAGAACACTGACGTTCTGGACCTCCGCCGGAGACGCTGCCCCTGACAGCCTCCATCCAGGACACACGGACGGACAAAGCCGCTGCTCCCCGTACGGAGCGCAGCAGTGCGCAGTGCTTCAGCACCCACCAGCCCGAAGGCAGCGTGTGTGTTTCGCTCTGCCCTTACACGCGACGGGAAGTCTTGATGGGAGATTCTACTTTGTCCTTAATTATCTTGGATTGCCATTGATCGTTGAAGAAGGGTCTATACAACTTGAGACGCTGTCAGAGGAAAACGATTCGTAGACCGGGAACTGGAAGAAACCTGGAATGAAACAGGACAGTACAGTTGTGACTACAAAACTTGTGTTGATGCCTTGAAGCAGTGATTTTCATTTTTTCTTTCATTGGAGATTAATTGATTGAACAGAGAAGGTCAGACAATTTGACATCCTTTTAATGTCGTCCAACTTTCTGGAAAGTGCCTGAACTTGCGCCCTCGGACACGGTGTCTGTTAGTTCAACCTTGTGTATCTGTTTTGAGGATAAGACCCAAAGTGGGCCTACGTAACCATGGATGACTCCAGTATTTTGAGGCGCAGGGGACTTCAGGTAAGCTTCAGTTGGTCGGTCGAGCTCCGGTTTCCTTTGATGGTCACATTAACTGAATACATTGTAATCTGTCTCTAATTATGTTAGAGAGAGAGAGAGAGAGAGAGATTTGTGTTAGCATTCAGCCTCAGATAACCTTTTTCTCTCTTATTTCTCCCTTTCTCGCCCTCACTTTTTCTGTCTCCCACCCCATCCACCTGGGCCTGCAGTATTTCTGCTGTGTACAGACAGACCATGTGTAGCAAGTATTTGCTGCACCTGATAGGTTTCTGCAGGGACAAAACTCGGCCTGGAATGAGAGGGGCACCAGTGCAGGGGGAAATAACCCGGGGTTACACAACACTGTACAATTCCTGACCCAACTCGGTTACACTGTTTTTATGAATGCACCAGAAATGACCGTATCCCAAATAGGAATGATTAAAATGATAATTGGCAATAAATTATTGAAACTTTCTTCCTATTGGCAGGTGCGTTGATATGTTTGTGTGTATGGCATTGTATAGACTTGACGACCAAGGTCTTCTTAATAAAGGCTTTTGTCACACTGACACTTGTTCAGTTGTGCCCCCATTCAAGATGGCCCTACACTAACTATATCCTATATAGTGTACGTTAGAGAGGAGACATGCTCAATGTGACGGTGAACAACTGCACACTGGTGTGTCCTTCACTTGTGAGGTCACAACGTCATCTTCCACGGCTTCTCGGGCCATTCGTAGCCTGAGGTGAAGGGTCACATAGATAATCCCCCCAGAGTTCTAGGAAGCCGTTGGAGTGACATCAAAGGGAATAAAGGGAATATTGAGGTTGTAGAATCCTTCCACTTGACCCTGACTTATTTTAGGAAAGGGAGCAGAGGTGTTGGTGATAGGAGTTCAGGACCTAACTGTGTTTTGGAAGAGGGGCTGATGGAGGTGCTGTGGTATAATATCGCCATAGATGGTAACGGCTGGGGGGAGAAGATTGAGGAAGATGCCAAGAGCAGGATGGAAGGTGTTGACATGCTGGTCAAGGTGCCAGAGCCAAAAGCCAACAGCTGCGATAGAGCGAGGGGCCACAAACAAAGGCCAACCTTGTGAGACCGAGAGTTAGCCAGCTAATGGAGGCATGAGTTCAATATGACTAGATGCATCGCCTCCTAGCAGGCTCTGTTTGTTAGTGTGGTTCCAGGCAAAAGGGGTGGGGCTGGCTGTGATTCTTCCATAATCCCTTCAAATTGCTCCCTCAGGGCTGTTACACCCCGATGACCCCTCTCAAGGGGTCACGGGAGTCTACATTATAGGGAGCGACAGTATACCCCTCTCCAGGGGCTATACTGTAGCTCCCACTTTTCCATTATGAGATCAAACCATCTTTCTATGGATGACAGAATGTATAACTCATGTTGGTAGAAAATTGATTATGGCTGCACCAGCCTCTCTGATACATTGGATGTATCATTATTACCACTGCGTTTTTGCTGGTCATGCGGTAGGGCTGCACGATTAATCATATTACAAACGCGATCTTCATACCTCTATGCGATCTCATTTCTAAATGACAGCGATTCTGACGCATTTTCATTAGGGACATCAGCTACATTAAAACAAGCGCTGCTTGGACATAAAAACCAAGTGAATCGTAAAATGATAAATTAATTAACACCATTCATTGACTGGCAATAGAAAACAATCTCGATATACATAATGTAATGGTAAAATAATGATTGCGGTCGGTCATATTATCTCCACTATCTCTACAGCGTTTATTTAAAGAGTTGCATAGTGGAGCGATTTGCTGAGATTACGTACCTAGGTTTTAATAACTTTACTTAAAAGATTATTGCCCGCCTGTGTTGAAAGTGTAGCAGTAAATCCAGTAAGTAAGAACATGGCGATATAGCATTACAAATATAACCACACATTTATTGATCTACAATTTACCTAGTTTATCCCGTACATGTAGCAAGGAAGACACACGGTAAACAAAGCGACTTCTTTTGAGCGACAGGGCAGACACGGCCACAGGCGACGGCTACGAAGCGACGGCTACGAGCTACAACACACGACGGGTGTGAATGCAGGGGGGAAATTAACCCAGTGAGTGAGAGAAGACGGGAGACTGAAGTTGATTTTTTTTTTTTATGCTCGGCGTCAGGTTCATGAAGCTGTTGCATTTACGATATAGACAGCAGCATTCCCTTTCTGTTCACCATCATATTTCCTTTGTGATTCTCATTTTGTCCAGAATCGTGCAGGCCTATCATGCGGTGATTTCCAGACAAACCTCTGGCCCAGTCGCCACCTTTTACAAAATCTGCTTAGTGAGCCGTTGGCTGTGAAAACGCAATCGCATGTCTCTCGTAGGGTGAGCACGCTGCCAGCGGGGGATTATCAGCCATTCGTGGCTCCACAGCAGCAGAGAAACAAAAGCCTCCCTGTGTATGAAACCTGGCATCTGGTTGGACACCAGACATCAGCTGTCCCTTCTACGGGTTCTCGGTGGCTCTGTCTGTCACTGTGAACTGTATACGGTCCTTCGTGTGAAACCCAACGATTAGCTCTGCTGGTCATCCGCTTCCGCTCTGAATCAATGTTGTGTGGGGTCTGAACCACTTTAAATGACTGTGAGAAATTGTTACAGCACAAGGGGGGTTCTCTGTGGGTCCCCGTCAACACATATAGACTGCATTTGGCGCGTGCCTGTGTGTGCGCGAGCATGTGTACTTTGTGCAGTTCTGTTCCTTGGCTATTTGCATAATTGCATTCAAATTGACTTTTGCTAAAATGTAATGTGCATGTATACACAATTAAGTAATTGAGCAGATGGTTTTTATCCAAAACATTACAATGAGTACAATGAGTTCTTAATACAAAAGTGGTTAGACATCTTGCTGAAGGATGTTTACAGGTAATTGCAGACACATACAGACAAGTTTGGCTTTAAATATTTAAGTTTATTTCCGTATCCCTTATTTGTTCTCACAATATATTCGCACATTCCGAATTCTCAGATTATATGGTACACTGAAAGGTATCAATTCGTTTTATGCACTCATCAATATAGAAATGTTACAGTATTGTGACTCTTTGTATTGAAATTGAATCGTGAGATCGTGCCCAATACCCCGCCTAGGGCTGGTCGATATGATTATGGGCAATAATCGTATCCCGGTATTTTTAGCCTGAATGGCGATACACAATATATATCTATATATATCTATATATATATATATATATCTGTATCTGTATCTGTATTTTCTACGAAGTGGGCTAAATGTTCCGTTGTAAGTCAAAGCCACATGTGAGACGCTGTGCAAATAACAATTTAAAAACAATAAAAATGTTTTTGGGGGCTTTATTTCCGACTTGCTTTGCACTCTGCAAGCGGATACAAAAATGGGAGATGTCTCATCCTATATCTCGTTTGAAAATATAGCCATGTACCTCAGTGTCGATGCACTGCCCAGCCCTAACCCCGCCCTATGTAATGACACACTTTTAATATTGACATTGATAAAATCTTCATAACTAGGCCTTCCTTCCTCTGGAGGGGTTAACGCAACCCACGCTCCTTGGATACGCCCTTATGGCATGCGATAGTGGGGTTGGGTTTCAGGGGGAGGATCAGTGAAGGTATGACCACCATGTCAAGCATAGACGTCTGCTCTTTTGTTTGGCTGGGCGAGGTGTTTGTGTGAACCCCCATCTCCTTTGTCTTGCAGGGGGGTGGAAGTAAAGAGTGGTGGGGGACATGTGTTTAAAAAAAAAAGTGCTAAAGATATGAAGGTTGCATGGAGAGCCCAGAGGATCGCTCTGTGTCTCTCTCCTTCTCCCTCTCTCCCTCCCCCCCTCCCCCCAAGGGCTAGCTAAATGCTTTTTCTGCTGCTTGGTTGACTCTCTAGATTGTGTGTGTGTGTAGGCTGGGGCTGGTAGACAGACGTGCCTGTACCTGCAGGGCTTTGTTGGGTAGGGGGGTCGGAATAGAAAAGACGAGACAGAATAGTAGCTGGGCTTGGCTCTGTCTGTGAGGCAGGGTTCGACTGCTGCTGGTGGTGAGGAAAGGAGAAGGGCTGTTGATGTACAGTGATAAACACCGTGCAGCAGTAGTGAGATATTCATGTCTGTGAAATGACAAATACAGCTCCTCCCTGGATGTGCTTCTAAACTTGTGAGAACAGAAACCGTCCGTCCGCTCATCATCTGTGTGTGTGTGTGTGTGTCTCGTAACTAGAATGGTGTCTGTACTGCTGAAGGCTGTGTGAGATTCTGTCTGATGGATATTAACAAACACTGGACAGGGGGAGGCCTCCGGCCATGCCGTGTCTCTTTTTATTGGGAAATTCACATTTTTCAAGCGCCGTCATTTGTGTTGTCAGAAGGGACTGGATAAATTCTGAAATATGTCTTTAGCCAAAATCCCTCTCTGAAAGAATCCCAGTGCCACACAGGCCAGTTAGTTCAGGCTTCCCTCTTCATAGATTTTTGAGAAATAAGATGTTCGACTCTCTGACTTCGAGTCATTGTGTGTATGTTGGAATTCTCTGCTAGCCTGTGACTGTTCAGTGCCATTTGTACAGTAGAAGAAAGAGGGACTGGTCTGCTGCTCTTCTTCCAGTGCAGTGGCAGTGTCTAATGACTGAAATAAATCATACAGGGTCATCATAGACGTGTGTAAAAGATGCTATGAGGCTCTCGTTACATCAACTCTTGCAGGCTCTCATATGTTGTTGTTCCCCCCCGTATCTTTGTTCTGTAGAGTCCTCTGCACATTCTTCCACACTTTGTATACGTGTTATTAATAGTTCCCTCAGTCCACCACTCCTCATTTCTGTTTTTCTTTTTTCTTCTAGATCTCATTAATACTTTACCATTTAGATGAGGCATTTCCGCTGCTTTGATAATGAAGTCCTCTCTCTATTCCTTCCCCGGCAGCGCTTGTGTTCTCATTGGGATTCTGGGGGTCCTATAACGCAATCGAGTCTACAAGGCAAAAATTGCACCAAACCCCACTCGTTAAATATCATCGACCTGCTAAATCTCCTTTCCGGATTAGGAGTTCTAAAACGGCTCAGGTCACGAGGACTGCAGATCCCAGCTCTCCTCAGAGTCTACAGTATGCACGTACGTCGTGCGTAGTTTTGATGTGTCTGTGCAATGTCCTGTCCACGGGTCCTGCGGTCTACTGAAGAGCATGGAGGAGACGGGTAGATCTCTGGCATACCGGCGGTGTGTTAGCTGGTACGGCATGAGGTTAAATATTATCAAGGAGACCAGTGAGATCGCCCCAGAGGAGCCTGACCAGGTAGGACCCTCCAGACCAACCTAAAAAAAGACCAGAGTCACCCAGGAAACCATTTGACAGGATCACGGAATTGAATAGCAGTGGACAGGAGAAGCTGCTAGACATGAATCCTGTCACCTCAGGTTAGACAAGTAAAACACATTCCAAATAGGCCGCCGGAATTTAATCCTAATACTTTTGCCGTTAAAAAAAAAGTCTATAAAGAACAGTTAGCTGGGTTTATAGGCATATGGAGAAAGTGTCTGTTTATGTAATTGTCTACAACATGCCCTCCACTTGATTAAGTAGAACCGTTGGTCCGTGCTTTGTCATTTGTTTTGTTTTATTATTTGTAGTGTGTTTCTGTATCTAAGTTGTGTTTCTGGCGTGTCTGGGAAAAACGCTTCAACATGAAGCGGTACAAATAGACTCCAGTCGAGGGGAAAAGAAAGAGGCTGCGTCTGCCTCGCGTGCAGTGTGCAGGCTCTCATTGATTTAACATGGGACCGGCTGGTGTGGAGTGGGTCGCTGACGTGTGCTTCGGCCCTGTCAAAAGGGGGGGGGTTCTGTGCTCTTCATACCTATCCTTAGCTTTTGTGCTGAAGGTGTGGGCGCGACACGTACATTGGTTGCTGATTCAAGATAACATTGTACATCGGGTCAGTAGTCTCCTATCAGCTGTGCTCTAGAGGCCTTGTTTCTGTAACTCTCCACCTTAACCCTGTACTGGCTTTTAGGGCGACAGTGGCACAGGTAGAGCAGGTCGTCTGGTGATCAAAAAGTTGCTGGTTCGCTACCTGCTGAATTCTAAGTGTCGAGGTGTTCCTGAGCAAGACGAGCAAGGCGCCTAACCCTAACTGCTCCCCGTGTGTAGGATGGCGCCTTGCATGGCAGACACCACCATCGGTGTGTGAATGGGTGGATATGAGGCAATGTACAGCGCTTTGGGTGGCCTGTTTGGTACAAATAAGCGCTATATAAATGCAGTCCATTTACCATTTACCATACTGGATGTTGAGCTGCTTTTTACTGTGGGAAGGGAATTGCCGTGCACACCCAGTTGGTCAAGCTCTAAAATAAGTCTGTTGCGAGCACTTGCTCACAGAACTGGGTGCCCTCATTAAGGTCTGGACCTCTCCTCCAAACTTTATTATTTAATTGTGACGCCAATTTGTGCCTGCAGGCTTTTTGTTATTGTGGTTGTAACCCACCCATCTAGCATTTACAGAACCCCTTCTGTAATACACAAATTCACTTACTGTAAAAGCCAGTGAGTTTCTGAGCAAGAGCCATTAAAAATGTAATAGAAAACGTTGAAAACAAATGGTGCTATCATATTGGCCTTTTCTGACTTCCTCTGCAGAATTTAATTAAATTAAAATCTAAAAACTGCTGTGTGACGGGATGCACTACCAACAATATAAATAACCAAGAACTAATATTTTTATAAGCTGTCGAACCGAAAAAATATCCTTTTTAAGGAGACAGTGGATACAGATAACAAAGACAGAACGCAACGCGTTGTATTACCCTTAAAACTACGCCGATTGAAGAGGAACACATTCGCTGCCACATTGTGCTAAATTGCTCTAACTAGCTAAAAACATTAGATGTTTCACCATGTCAAAGGATTATTATACAAAGTGTTCCCATTCTTCCTGCTGATGCCTCAGGCCTTGTTGTCTGTATCCAGATAAGAGGACGCGTGCCTGTCTACAAACCAATCCATTTCAGGTGTAGTGAGACGCAGCCCCCGCAGGTGATCTGGTGAAGTGCGCTCGCAGATTTGCAATGTGAAACCAAACTGTGATGCACAAACCACTGTCCACACAGGAAGTAACGTTTTACTCGTGCGTGGCACGGCTTTATTCAATTTCTCACACTGCGAGCCATACGGGACTTAACACTGCCCGTGCTCGTCGTAGTTTCCCCAGGGCTGTGTGCGATCGCCCTCAGTCTCTCCTCCCCATGGGAGTTCTCCCGCAGCTGTATTCACTCCCTGCTTAAAAGAGGGACAGGTGATTAGTC
>JAODLI010075262.1:0-12386 GCA_027575585.1 Percopsis omiscomaycus
GAGAGAGAGGGACAGGAGAGAGGGAAGTAGGAGAGAGAGGAGAGAGAGAGAGGGAGGAGAGAAAGAGAGAGGGAGGAGAGAGAGAGAGGAACAGGAGAGAGGGAGGGAAAGGGACAGAGGAGGGAGAGAGAGAGAGAGAGAGAGGGAGGAGAGAGGGACAGGAGAGAGGGAGGGAGGAGAGAGGGACAGGAGAGAGGGAGGGAAAGGGACAGGAGGGAGAGAGAGAGAGAGGGAGGGAGAGAGAGAGACACAATTCACCTGGGAAATAGATGCCTAGTTCCAAAATGACAACAATTGTCTGGTTGCTATAGCAATAAACTAATTATAGTTTTTCCACTATTGTTTACACATAAACTTCAGCATGTGAACCCCACGTTTCCTCCCCAGCTCACGGTTGGAAACACAGCTGTGCGCTTGCGGGGGGGGGGAGGTTGAGGCGATGATATGAGAGGGGAGGAGTAGAGAAGAATGCGAGCGAGTTTCATGCCAAAATAACAGTTTTTGTAATGCTGGTTTTAACCACAAGGGGAATCCCGGACACACCGAGCTGTGGACACTTTAATATCCTCTTAATGGAACAATAATCATCACAATTGCCAAATCACACCCAAGAGACCTTAGCTATTGAGACCCTTCTGAGATCTTCTCATGGGGAAACTAATGGCCTGTATTTGTTCAGAGAAGTTGGGTGTCTTTCCCATACACACTCATATTCACTGTGCTCTGGAGCACAACTGTCATACGTGTCATCGCTAATCCATCTTGTATTCATTAACACTTCAGTAACACTCACCAACATGTGCTAACGCTATATGCCAACATGTGCCAACGCTATATGCCAACATGTGCCAAACGCTATATGCCAACATGTGCCAAACGCTATATGCCAACATGTGCCAAACGCTATATGCCAACATGTGCCAACGCTATATGCTAACATGTGCAAAACACCATATGCCAACGCTATATGTTAACATGTGCCAACGCTATGTGCCAACATGTGCAACTGATATATGCCAACATGTGCAACTGATATATGCCAACATGTGCAACTGATATATGCCAACATGTGCCAACGCTATATGCCAACATGTGCCAACGCTATATGCCAACATGTGCCAACGCTATATGCCAACATGTGCCAACGACTGTGTTAAGTGTTGAGCCGTACTCTGGCTGCTCCCCGTCGTCGGGCAGGATGTTGCGGGTGCACTGCAGCAGGTAGTTCCTGAGGAACAGGCCACGCAACGGGTGCTGCACCCCGCGGCACATTTCCACCAGGTCCTTCAGGATGTCCTTGCGGGACTGGGGGAAGGAGCGCACGTAGACCACGCCCACGGTGATCAGCAGGTAGCTGAGGAGGATCACACACATGGGTTAGAGGCAACACACACACAGACAGATACACAGACACACACAGAGACAGACACACACAGACAGAGACAGACACACAGAGACAGACACACACACACAGACAGACAGACACACAGACAGAGACAGACACACAGACACAGACAGACACACAGACACAGACAGACACACAGACAGACAGAATAGCTGCTCTTGCAGTGCAAACGTGGACACTTACAGTCTGGGGATGATGTTGCCTGCATACTGGACCAGCTCATAGAGATCTGCCACCTTGCGTCCCTTGGCAAACTCGTCGGTCAGATAGACCTCCAGGTAGTGGAGCTCGTCTGAGATGGCCATGTCTGGACTTGCTGTTAAGGACCGGCAGCTCGGAACAAGCCATTTGCACTTAAAGCTGCTGTAGGCAGCAGGTGAGAGCTCCAATGAGAGTTAGCTTTAACAAAAAAAGAACGAATGAGAGCAAGATTTTGATAATCAACAACCCAAAGAACCACCCTCTGCTCCCTCCGGAGCCCGTTGGTCTGCCATTGCGAGGCGCCATTGACAAACCTGCTGTAGATTTGCCGGACCAATCAGGGAAAAGAGGCCCCGATTGGTCAGAAATCTCCAGGTGCCTGGACTTGTATAGAGGCAGGGCTACCAACCAGAGTGTTCTCACAGAGCATTTGACTCGCTGATAGCTGACGGACGTCTGTGGCATTTCTAACAAGTTACACTACATTTATAGCTTTCAAATCCTACCTACAGCACCTTTAGGGTGTGATAATGGTGCTATACTCTGCCCAGTCCTCCTGTGCTGAAGGATACAGAGTTCATAGTAGCTCTTTGGAGAGAGCATTGAGGTCCTTAGCTCGCCCAGCATGTTGGAGGCATGCTTCAGAGCGTCCATCAGCTTGTTCTTGTCCTGTAGGGCACAGAGCACATCATTACGCTATCCTCTACGTGTGTCCCTGTGTGTGCCACAACAGCAAGATGGATCTGGAAAGCTACAGGAACTTCTCTAGAGCAGTGGTCCTCAAACGCTTTGGCCCATGACCCACATAAAAGTAGCGGTTCACAGATAGCCCCACGATGAGAACCGCTGGTCTAGAAAGGAGCTTTGTTGGAGCACCATTCAAGTCCCGAGACAGAATAGGAGAAGAACTACAGCACCCTACCAGGCATCTCTTCATCTGGAACGACTGGACCTTGACAGCCTGTACGGCTTCATCTAGAAGCTTCTCCTGCTCATCCTGGGGCGACTGCTGCGTGGTAGGCTGAAAGACAGCCCACACTAGCTCAGGATAAGGTACCCTGACACACATCGGCAGCATGCCTTCACCACTCAAGCAGTTGATAAACTAAAATGTACTGGTTCTCTGACACCATTGCGTTCCTTTGAGTCTTAAAAAAGGTCTTCCATCATGTCTGTGGCACTGGTCAAAGGCTGGTGATAGCTTCCTTAGCCCAGTCCATACACTATGGAAGCTACAAAGTCAACAGTTTTACTGAACTTCCATGTTACTTAAAGGTGCCCTATGCAAAGTTTTAGACTAATAAGAACTTTGTAATAAATACCGGTATTTATTATCTTAAATCATGTACATTGTTTTCAGGGGTTGAGATAGCCTATTTGTTAAAATTGAGACCCAAACATTATAAAGTCATTGGTACAAGACTTTGTTTCTATGTTTGTGGCCCAGGCAAATCGCTTCCTTTTTTAGCAAGGCTTTCCACTGACGTTTGATTTTGAAACTTCTGTATTTCTATTAGAATACAACTGATCTTGTATTGCAGTGGAAGATCATCGCTAATATTATACTTGAGACTAAAACAAACTGGGGAATAGGGACAAATAAAAATGACCTTTTCTAATTGATAATTTCATAACAGAGTTGCTAATATTATGCAGTTTTTACTTAGTAAAGTAAGTGAGGTACTAGTAAAGATGCTAATGTTAGTTAGCATCACACAATAGGTTTAGTTAGCATCACACAATAGGTTTAGATGGGATAGCAAATGTGGAAATAATATATTGTATGCATGCATATTTAAAAGATCAGGTCATAACACAGTAACGTCCAGTACTATATATTAATCAGCTAGGATATTTAGGTTATACATATAGACCAATTCTGCTGACGGGGGGGTTATACATGTGTTTCAGCTCATGTGCTGAAACACATGAGCTATTAAAGTCTAGGGGTTTATAAATGAACGAAAATGAATTAGTTTATCATTGACATGAATAGGTGCCACATGCACATTTAAAGAGGTTACCTCCCCAAACAAAAAGACACAAAAGAGGACAGAAGAGTAAATCATGCCTATGTGCGTGTTCAGCAGGGATCATGTTAAATGAGAAAAGTTACATCTACAGGAGAATATTCGAAAGCAATACTGCCAGAGAGCCTTACTGCATTATATTCAATAAAAATCATCATTTTCAATGCTTCATTTCAATCAGCTATTTACAATAAAACATTTTGAATTGTCACCTGGATTTTGTGTTTTCCTTTAAATAAATAAAAAGACATTTCCAAATGTTTCATAAATGGATGCAGAAAAGACAAATTATGCATAACAATTCACCAGAATGCAAGAAATGTTCAAACATAACCTACGCCCATGCAGACAGGTGTGCGTAATAAATTAGTTGTGCGTGTTTGTTATACTGTAGTTTTTCCATAAAATAATCTGCACACAGTAATAGGCGTTTCAGAAAACATGGACATTGGTATTTTGCCATTACTATCAAAACAAATAGACTGGGCCACAGTCTGACTAGAGAAGACTAGAGAAGCGGGTTATTACATTCTTGGTCAATACATCAAAACCACTTGACGCTTTCGATCACAGAATCAACGGAGACACACACTTATATCACTAATATCAATGCTTTTAAACACATCCTTATCCACAGTGAGAGTGGCTAACGTTAGCAGCGAGCCGACGCTATCCCAACTGTAAACTTGCTAAAACGTCTATCAAGTTAAAAACAGACAAAATTCGGTCTTTAATGTATGGGGGTAGTCTAAGTGAGAGCGTTTAAATTAAAACGTATTTAGACATTTCTATAACAGCACGCATTAGTACCGCAAGCTAGTCGGCTAAGCAGCTAGCCAACTGGCTAACAGCTAGCTATTTAGCTAGCGTTGGGCCAGATCCACTCACATCCACCCAGGCTGTATTCGGTGTATTAATCCTCAGAGAAAACAGCGTTTTCGCGGACAGAAATGTGAATGAATGATTAAATTATACGTGTACAGCTGTATCTAATAAATGAGCTACTTACCATAATTATTAAATGTGTGTCAAGAGGAAAGTCTGGAAGCCTCTAACTGTTTCCTTATCATGTGACACAACGGTGTGAGCAGTTTCTTCCTCTTCAAGAAGCTTTATTTTGAATTTAAAAATACAAATGAAATACATAACAAATTCCAAAACAAGATATAACAGTACATATACAGTATATGCATACAAATAGTAATATATCATAATTGTACAATTTTCATATGGGAAAACCTATAAATAACATATAAAATATAATAAAACATTAGATTATGCTAATTATTTATAATACATTTGAAAAGTCGAAATAGTTTAAGGTTTTTAGCCTATATTCTTTCAGAAGCAAGATATAAATAGGTAACGTTATCTTTAAAAAATAAAAATATAATAAGAATATTTCAAACCATAATATCCTGTGGATATAATCCAGAGTTATAATGAAATTAATTAATTTTCATCTACCGAATAACTAAGATTATCAACAAATATAATTATTATAAAAAAAGATGGTCTGTGTCAATCCAAATGTATTATTAGTGATTATTGATTGAATGATTAGTAGTAGTAAATGACACCAGCGCATGTCAATATCAAAACATTTACATTTTAATGTTTATAGAAAATGTATTTTTTTTTTATGTTTAATGCACATGCGCGAATGCACGGAAAAACATCCACAGGAAAAGGCACAAACGGAGCCAATCAAATGTCAATACGTAGGGAGAGGGCGGAGTATCGCTAGTTTTTGCCGGGAAAATTCAGTCATGCAGTGTGTGTTCATACTGTTCAACCAGTTAAACTGCACCTTTCTTTGTTGAAACGTCAGTTATAGTCTGTTTTCTTGGGTTATAAGTGAAAAAAATGGAAAAAGAGATGTTTTCTAAACTCGCTTCAAGAATGGGGATCACTTCTGCTCGAATACTTTGGTGAGTGTTGTATTGTTGTCTATATGCATGCATACGTGTGTGCGTGGCAGTAGAAGTAGCGCCAACACAAAATACTGTATATCAACTTCGGTAGACTTGTGTTTAATATAACTATATTCGAGCTCTGATGGCAAATATATTCTAAAAGCGAAACCATCGATGTATTCTCAATCCCTTCATACTAGCGAGATACAAGATGTTAGTCAAACCAATGATGATCAAATCGATCATTCGGAGTCTTGATGTCTTCAGTATCGCCTCCCTAGATAACCTTTAAGTTTCAAGTTTCTGTTAAACTGGGCCAGTGTTTTGTGTTTTGACCCTTACAAGACGTGGATCGTACGATTAACGTAGTCATAGTTTTTTTGAAAGGAACAAAATTTCCATCTGCTGTTAACCGCAAAATCACCACTTTTTCGTTCACAGCCAGGCGGAGGAATACCTGCGGTTGTCTCAGGTCAAGTGTTCGGCTCTGGGCAACATTACAGCGACCAGCAAGGCTGTGATCTGCCTCGAATTGGCCGCTACCTGCATGAGGTTCCCCTTGGACAAAGTAGGCTTTTAGCTTCGTTAGCACCGCACTCTCAATGTACGCAAACGAGCGTCACCTTTGTCAGTGGATGTGACTTCTGACCGATTGCTTTCCGTTTGTGATAAACTGCCTCGTTAAAGTGCCTTAAGCCGATCATTTTGTAATGACATCTGTTTACACATCGTCTTATTAGCCTTGCCATCAGCACACCAACTGTTGAATAATAATTAAACATTAGTGAGGCGTCTGGGTAAGTAAAACCTGATGTAGGGACGTTTGTAATCTCATGTTTATGTTTTGAGTGCTTTCTGCTGTCTCTAGGACTATGCCATCAAGCTGTCTGGGTTGACCAAGAAGCTGTACCAGAGTCACCTCAAGGCAGTGGAGTGTTTGCTGGGTCTGGAAGCTCATCTTGGCCTCCGCGACCTGGGTGTCCAATATGGCTGCATGGACGCCGTCAACGTGGCAGCACAGATACTGGAAAGGTGAGGCCTCATCTACGCACCCCAGTGTCGGTGAAGAACATGCCGTATGTAGGGTCAGCGTACAACCAGAGGCAGGATGGTCTGGGTGTTCGACTGCCAGCTAGGTCATGGGTTCTGTAAACGTAATGTCTAACCCCGACCTGCTCCTTCTAATACCACACATTGTAAGTCGCTTTGGCAAAATCACCTGGTTGTAAACAATGCTGTTAGGGTGCAGGATAGTCTAGTGGTCTGGGTGTTGGACTCCCAGCCGGAAGGTCGTGGGTTGGAGCCCCATGCCTGCTCCATGTAATAGCAGCAATTGTAAGTCACTTTGGATAATGATGCTGTCCTTTTTTATTCTAGGAGAATGTTATGTGCTTGAACTGGTTAACCAGTTTAACTGGTGACAAATGTACCATTTGTAAGTCGCTTTGGATAAAAGCGTCTGATAAATCTGTAAATGTAAATAAAAGCGTCTGCTAAATGTACAGAATCACCCTGAAGACGTGAAGTTACCGTGTGTGTGTTCTAGGTATGAAAAGAGCCTCCCAGCCGCACAGCAACAAGATCTGGATCTCTCTAAACCCCTCTTCACCACAGCAGCTCTCCACTCTGCCTGCAAGTCAGTGCACTAGAGCTATGTCTTGCTTATAAAAGGATGTCATTCATACTCGTATTGGACAATTAGGTGACTGTTATCTTTCTCAAGCTAACGGGTGAGTTGGTCTTTTCTTCTTTCTCCCCCACGCAGGTGCCTGAAGATGAAGGTGGACAGAAAGCTGGTAGCGTCGTCGGGAGCCAACAAGGCCATGTTTGACCGCCTGTGCGTCCAACTTCAGCGGCTCGGACAGGACCTGTGCAGTGAGTCCCAGAGGATTTGTGACTTGTTTCCCCGTAGCAGACGAGGCAGGTCTCTTGTGGTCCTTGTAGGACGGCTCCCCCGGGGCACAGCTGTACCTTGTCCAGCTGTTGCTGTACCTTGTCCAGCTGTTGTGAGTCCTGCTGAGAAGTAGCTCCCCTCGACCCCAAGGTGGTCACCAGGGCTGGGCGTTGGCAAGGACCTCCCGATTTGATGCATATCACGATGCATGTTGCGATACTTTGCGATACTCTACGTGAAAATGTAAAAATAGAGCTGAAAATGCAACTTGCTGGCATTTCCATTCCAGTTTATTAGAACATTATTTGCATTTAATCAGTTTAAAATATATTGCTGATTGAGCTCTATCCTTAATTTTATATATCTATTTCCTGTCTTATTCTGTATATTTTCTTACTGCTTAATTTAATAAATTTTACTTATCGATACGCGGGGATAAAAAAAATCGATACAGTATCGTGGAAAAATAATCGCAATACTCGGCTGTGTGGTGTTTTGTTTTTTTGCACAGCCCTAGTTGTCATGGCGATTGGAGACAAAACGGATTCTTCTCAGACATCACAAGTGTACACAGGCTTTACAATAATCTCACTTCGCTAATATTACTCGACGTTGCAGACTACCATTGTAGTTTCATTCGACTGTGCTGTGGAGCAAAGCGTGTGACCTTTAGTCGGTGACCTTTAGTCCCGTGTGCTCTCAAACAGACGGCGCTGTTCCACCTAAACCAGCAGCCCAAGCTGGCAAGAAGAGGCGGCGGTTACTGATGGGAAGCTCTGGGCTGCCTGAGGAAGGTAGGTGGCATCCTGCACACGCAGAGCATACATAACCTTTGGTGTCTTTTTTTTTATTTATTATTTTAAAAAAAAAAGGTTTTTAAAAGGTGTGCTTCCCAGATTTCCACCTCCGCTCGCTGTTTATGTTTTGAAACACATTTCCGGTCAATGGCGAACCTCCAAGTGGTGTTTAGGAAGTCTAGGCGTCTAGGAAGTTTTAATCTTTCATAAGAGGCAGGATAGTCTAGTGGTTAGAGTGGTCCACTGCCCCCCGAAAGGCTTGTGGTTTCCCCACCAAGCTCGGCCTACCTGCAAGATGTCTAACCCCTACCTAGTCCTTAATTAGGTTTGGGTACCATTCCCAGATAGATGTAGGACTTGGCTCTCAGGCAGTCAAATACGGTAAACACTCTTCAGCTTATGTTGTGTTTGACCAGGCGTGTCCTCGGGTTAGACGTGTTGCAGCGGCCAGCTTTGCATGTCGCATCACACACACACACACACTGCAGCGAGCATGTTGTCTGAATCAGGCTTTGAGAAGTGTAACAACACTTGGGAGCGCTTTTGGCTCGCCACTGCCCTGACTGTGTCGTAGTCTCCCCCTCTACTCTCTCACCCAGATGAACTAGCTGCAGGGGTGTCGTAGTCTCCCCCCTCTACTCTCTCACCCAGATGAACTAGCTGCAGGGGTGTCGTAGTCTCCCCCTCTACTCTCTCACCCAGATGCACGCTCGGATACACAAATTTGTTACAGATTATACGTGAATCGGTACCCTGTAGTACAGGCGTAATTCGGTCGGTACCCTTTGTTAGCCAACCCTACTTTTTATTCTTGTAATTGTACAAGTTTGGATAAAAGCATTACCTGATTTGTAATTAATAAGTAGAACTTCTACTGTGTGAGAAGTGTTTTCTAAAAATTGTGGTTGATGTGCATACCCTTGCTAACATTGAAACGACTAAGCAGAGAAGTCATAGTGTATTCTGTTGTTCTGTTATGTAGATGGGTGTTTACCTTCAGCTGTCAAGCAGCACCGGGGCTCTGAGGAAGAGGAACAGACCACTCAACAGGATTACGAGGAGTGGAAAAGGCAGATCTTAGAGAATGCTTTGAAATCCAAGAAAACGGAGCCATGTGGATGTTAGCATAAATGTAATTACAGGGAACTATATAAAATATTTAAAAATGCTATTTTTTTTGTTTGTGGTATTTTAAAGGCCCCATATAGTTTTGAATTTTGACTTCTCCCTTGGAGCTGTACGTTCTGTTTCGGTTGGTGTTGGTATGCCATCATGTATGTCTAAGCCGACGGGCATCTACTGGTTACAATCCAGAAATGATGGTCGCACCTGGGGCCGAGTCTGACTGGCTTGTTTGTCAGCATAACCTTTTTCTCGAGAGGTATGTTTGGCAGAATTGCACGTTAAAACAGATTTGAAAATGAGTCCAGGCCCTCCAGGTGCCTTCAGACAACACAACTGACCACACACGTGGAAAAACTAGAATCTTATGATGGGGGACCTATGTTACTTTACTTGGTTTTACTTTACTTGGTGTTACTTTACTTGGTTTTACTTGGTGGTGCTAAGCCTTATCGTGAGGCGGAAGATATTTTAAGGCCTGGTGGATGAAATATTCTCATCTCTTCCGGTTTTAATGCCATTACAAATGCTATCTTTATTATTATTATGCTCTTACTGTATGTTCATCATTGTTGATATATTTATTGTAAGTGTTTGGTTAAACAACTTTTGTTTTATGGACAAATTAAATACTCTGGAGTCACATGAACATCACGGCTTGTTGTGTTTTGTATTGGATTTCTTCAAATCTGCATCAAATAAACCCTCAACCTTCTCTAACTTGCAGCAGGTGTGGTGTGATCCTTGTGTTTGCTTCTGAGTGTGTCGCCGACACCTCCGCTCACACTGCGGAGGGGAAGTGACCGGTGTGGTCGCGATGCAGCCGAACTAGCGCTACCCTCACTGGTAACCATGGTTACCCCCGCGGCAGGGGGAACCTGCGCTATGTAGAATTAAATGAGTCATTCCCCGTCTCTGCTCGTTGTACGTGGTCTAAAATGTATTTTAGGTTCTATACATTTTATTGTTTATTTTACAACAAACCTTTGGAGGACTTTCTCTCCCGCCCCCCCCCCTCTTTGTGAAAAGAAATTAATATGCATCGTGCTAAGTCAGCTTGTTTATTATTTTTTATTTGTTGGTTTATGTTAATAAATACAGGAATAATGCAAGTGCGTCATCCCATTCAGGGTTCAGTGATGTGCAGGTGCTTGGTGTCCTATAAGCCTTCACAGAAGACAAGGTAACAGAACGTACAAGTTTCTCATCTCAAGAGGAGCATTCACATACTGTTGTCGGAATATATTGTGAACTATAAATGTCTAACTGGTGGTATTACTGCGGTGTGTCTTCCCAAGACCTAATAAAACACACATCAGAACAGGACACCTCTGGGATTTACCGAAGCTAAGCTCTGTTCTCTGCAACGGAGACTATGTTGCACTGTCTGTTCCTAGGCCAGGTTCTGCCCTGAAAACCATCCTGTACGTTTGAGGACAGTCAGCTGGGAAATATTTGCACACATAAAGTGAAACCAAACGCACAATCTGTGACTGCTAATAATCATCTTCAAATATAAGCTCCAACACATTTCCGGATGTCTTATGAATCCGTGTGTCCATATGTGCCAACATCTTAAAATCACCATTTACAGGAGGAGGAAAAAAAAAGACATGATTAATGACTAGATGTACTACTAATGACCAGTGTTGGGGGGGTAACACATTAGTGTAATCACATTACATTTGTCTGTACCGCATTACTGTTCCACATTCAGTAGGCTAAGCACATTACAGTTACTTTTTTCTGCTCTTTGCTCTTTGAGCTGTTTTTTATCGACTTTGCTGTTGGCTTTGTCGTATTACTTTATTAAAGAGCCTCAAAGAAAGATCTGGTGTATGTCCTCCTTATTAGGACAGGGACGCGTGCTGATATGTGGGCACATGTAAGGCTTAATGTTATATTGTTAAAAAGCAATTACGTGACGACGCATCTCAGGCGATGTTGCCGAGTAACACAAAAATAATGTAACGAGTTGTGTAACGTGTTACTTTCCACAGGGAGTAAATAAGTAAAGTAATGCATTACTTTACTTATTTAGTCTCGTCTACTCTTAACTAGTGGTGGGAAGTTCGAATCATTTTACTGAGTCAGATCTTTGATTCTCGGTCTCATTTCTGTTTCCTGTGCTTAGCGTACAGCCCTGTTGCTGAGCCAATACAGCTGTCACGTGACAAATGAACGAAAGACACAAACCCGAAGACCCACGAGTCGTGAACTGATCATTTCTGTTTCCTGTAGCCTTAGCCTACTGAGCCTATGTGCAGCTGCATGCCACGACGAGTGAACGCAAGAGTCCAAGAGCATTTACGCATGCGTGAAAATGAACGAATCAGTCACCGAGACGACTCATTACTCGGAGTCGTATAAAAGATTAGTTCGCAAAGAACGAAACGTTCACGAGCAACACAACACTAGTCTTAACTGATCAGGTGTCCTGGAGTGAGATTAGAGCTACTCCAGGACAAGGAGGCAGGTGTAACTGCAGATTAAGGCTGTGTGTTGGCAGGGAAACACATCCTTTACTGTCTACACGTGTAGACGGGAGATGAAGACCCCTGCCCAGCACATGTCCTTTCTCACACGTTTCTGCGTCCACGGGGGGGGGGCAGGGGAGGGTGAAGTGTGTCTCCTACTTGACACATGGCCAAAATGGCATCCTCTAAATACTTCTGACAGCCGATTGGTCCAAGAGCTGCTTCAGATTCTAGACCCTGAACATAGCCTGCCCTGGGGCAGTTAGTTACCGTGGCGATGTACGGAGAAGATCCAGGGTCACACACGTTCTGCATTTAGCTAGCTAACCAGTAAGACAAGGCGGCCCAAGCTAATCCTCTAGTGTGTCCAGTGTCCTTCAACATGCAGATACAGCTAGCCACTGATGAAAGGCAGCACAGTGACCTCTAGAGGTTCTGTGCTGCGGAGCAGGGACAAACTGGACTGGCTGGTGTCTTTATGGAGGGGCTGGTGTCCTTATTGAGGGGCTGGTGTCCTTATTGAGGCGCTGGTGTCCTTATGGGG
>JAODLI010075264.1:0-12384 GCA_027575585.1 Percopsis omiscomaycus
ATGTTATAATTTTCCAAAAATCAAAAAAAAGAAAAGAAATTGGCCATGTAGACTTGTGGGGTAGTGGGGGGCAGAGGGGCGGGGGGCCGGTCAAAGGGGCGTGGCGGGCCTTAGTTTGGTGACCCATGATCTATCCTATTCAAGTGGTGGTCAGTGGGATGATTTACTGGTTTTAGACTCCACTTGCCCAGGGAGTATAGCGATTCTGTTGACAACATTGCCCCCCCTCGCTCTTTGTTCTGGTTAGCTTGGGCTCTGACCACAATCCTCTTCCTGTCTCTTCATGGCCTTCTTCCTGTGCCAGGCTAACAAACCATTGCATTGCCAGATCAATCACAGGGCTGAATGTTAAAAGGACCAGACATGCTGGATAGAGATGAAAAGGCTTTGACTGGTCATGATATACAAAGTAATCCAACCAAGAAGTTGTCAAGCCATTGACACATTGTAGCAACTGAGACCTAGCAACATAATTTGTAAAGGTCTATGAATTTGATCCCCAACATTTAGAGTCCCAAAGTGGTCCAAAATGTTTTTAATTCCTGAAGTAAGATCAAACTAGGGCTTGCAATGCCACCAACTTAAAATAGACCTTTATACACAAATGCATTATAGTCAGTGACATGTCATCAACCAGAATCAGTGAGCTAAACAAAGTTTTGTCAAACAGGAATTTGTGAAACAAGCTGAGCTGAGCAGTAGGCTCTAGCACCTCTAGCATACATTTACAATTACATTTACAGCATTTAGCAGACGCTTTTATCCAAAGTGACTTACAATTAGTACATTTTGTCAACAGTTTGTCAACAACTGGTTAACCACCAGTTTTTGCAAGCAATTAACATTCTCCTAGAATAAGCGCAGCATCATGTAACAAGGTTACTTCGCCTATGCATTTGCACAACATTACTCGAAAGTTATCATTCACTCTTCAAACAGTCAATAATTGCTAACTGCAAAGTGCTTCGATTCGATTCCCAGAGGTGGCCTACCTGTAAGCATCCTTGAGCAAGATGCCTAAACCCTACCTGCTCCATGTAATTGCACCATGGAATTGTAAGTCGCTTTGGATAAAAGCGTCTGCTAAATGATCAAATTGTAAATTGCTTAATATTCTTAGAGCTGATCTAACAGAGTAGAAAGAATTAATTTTTTTTTATATCTTAAAAGGGAGGAAAGGAGGCTAGATAAGGATCGTTAGTGGGATTAGTACTATGGAGGTAGAAAGATCGGTGGTCGAGGTTCCGAGATGGATTTAGCATATTCCTATATTTGTCCAAAAACAGGATGTGGTGACCCATTGGGGTATTAAATAGTCCAGTATGATATTAGACACATTATTTCCCAACAATGCATGTAATGAGACCCCCGTGTAGCACACAACGGTATTTCTACCCACAACAAAAGACTTAGAATGAAGACAGCCTTTTTATACAATCTGTGAAGCTACAAAATAAAGTCACAACCACTTTTCAGCTCCCATTTGACCTCATCAAAACTTTTAAATTCGACAGGGCAACTTTAAGGTTGCAGTGATGTCCTACATACTGTTCTAATAGAGGTCTACTTACACTTACGTGCCTCATTTAAGACTGTGGCAATGAATATCAAGAGATTACAGCCTGCGTTTGTTATTACAAAGCTGTTTGAGGGATGCAGTGTTACTGCTAGACACAACTTTTCTGAATATGGTGATTTTCAACATGGTGATCAGGGTGATGTTATTCATTTTTCTAGTTTTTCCTAAATGTTTTTTATGTTTATGGTTGTACAAAGGCTACTGTAAATTTTGTCTGCGTCAACACCAAGGGGCGCAAGCTATTTTTAGGAGTCATGGACTCATGGGTCAAACAGTATAAGAATATGAGCAGAATAATAGCAGCTTTTTGAAAGGGAGGTGGAAATAAATTTTTACGGCCTTCAAGTAAGCGCATGCATCTCCTGACTCCTCGGGAAAGAACCCGGTGAACTCCCCAAGGTGCATGCAAATAACCAAAACCAGAGCTGGGGGACACACGTTTGGCTAGCTCTGCCACCTAGTGGCCATCACATACAATCACATCTTTGAAGTAATTCTTTACCCTCCATTGACATCAGCCGATTCCCGCTATTCGAATCTATTTAAAAAGGTTGAGAGGGAGGTTTGTTGAAATTACTGGTTTATTAAGCAGCGTCAAAATAAATGCTACTCAATGTTAGGTGAATAATTAGCTCTAATCACACCAATCACCTTATATTCACTACAGTAAAGGGGCAGAGTAAAAGTAATGAGCAAATGTAACGTCCCTGTGTTTACGGGTGGCGAGAGCAGGCGAGGGCCAGAGTGAACACGCGGACAGCCGAGAAACAGTGCACGCGTACAGCGCCATTTAATAAAACAAACACAGGTATACAGGGCGTCAGCGCCAAACAACGACCAAAACTAATACTAAAACTAGTCCATTAATCAAAACTAAGGAGGCGCACCTGCGTGGGCTAATCCCTCACAGGTGCGCCGCGGGGAAGGAAGACACGGAGCGTGAGCATGTACCTGTGCGCGCCGATCGTGACAGCAGATATAAAATCTAAATACAGCATGTAAAATAACCCCAAAAAGTAAAAACAAATGGCGACACTAAAGCCCGCCCCACTCAACAGTTAATACATTTAAATCGTCAGACACTGACTGCTGCTAAATGACCCGTTGCGTCACCTCTGCGCTCTCCTTACTCGTCGGCATCTGAAAACTGGCCCGGCTCGATGGGGACGCTGTAGTAGGTCAAGTCGAGGCGTTGGGGGTGATGCCTCTCTGGTCTGTAGGCTGGCAGTAGTGGAATGGGTGGGGGCATATGGGGCATGTGGCGCAGTGCCACATTCCGCAGGGCAAAACTAATCACATCCTCTGGGCCTGGAGAATAAAGCAAAGTAACAACACTATGCACATATATGCAGTTGCATTTAAAATCTGCAAACTCATTCATTCATGTATTATACACACACACACACACACACACACACACTAGTGTTGTGCCGCTCACAAACAATTCGTTCAAAAGAAGGAGTCTTTTGGGTGAGCGAACTGAATCATTTCCTGAAAAGATTCATTAATTTGGTAGTTCAGATGAGCTCTCAGTCAGTTGCGAGCGAAGGGATATTCATTCAGTCATTCGCACGCAGGGATACACTCACTCAAGGCATTTGTTCGCACGCAGGAGGAATGGGGTGTGCTCAAGACAGAAAATACACAGCTGATTCGGGTGGCTAACATTTAGCTGCAATGATTCAAATACAGTGCGTGGTGAAACCTGCAACATGAAAAAAACGGGTGGCTGAGACTCTCTCAGATCCTTTCACAGCGAAGGAACAGTGCCCTGAGTGATAGACAGTCGCTGAGCCGCTCCAAGTTGCTCCAGATATTGTATTTATTAGTTGTCGCGAAAATATATGTGCTGTACATAATAGACTTTGTTATAGTAACTTTCAGTTTACAAATGGTATCTTTATCCAACTAAATTCTCAGCTCACCGGCTTATCCATCACGAACGAACGGCCGTGTTTCAGTTCAGTGAGTGGGACTACGCAGTCGGAGCTCCGGTCAAGCACTGAACGATTCGGTGAACAAGTCTTTTGTACGAATCTTTTTAATGAACTGATTCTAATGATTCAGTACACTGAAAAGAACTGCTTTGCCCATCACTAACATACACCAAGTATATATTGAAGAGGTTAAATACAACTGTACCATAGGGCCGGTTCCCAAATGTCATCTGTTCCCAGTCTGAGAGTGTCACATCTTGAAGATCTTTCTCCCAGTCCTCTACTTCAGCTGACTGTGGTGGAACTGTGCCTGAAACTTTGGGTCTATAATATTTAGAATAGAAATAATGACATTGAGTGAGCTGGTTTAGTTAAACCACACTTTAAATTGCTTCGGATTAAAGCATCTGCTAAGGGACTAAAATGTAAAATATGACGTGTGACACTGTTTTACTAAAACCAAAAGATATTTTTGTAATAGTAATTAAAAGACATAAGGCTGTATGTGTTACCTGGAAACAATTGGGAGATCTCAAAAATCTCATTGGTTTGAATTGTGAAAATCTTGCTAAATGACAGATGGCACACCTTTTATTTTTATACCACTTTCTCTTCGGTGGTGCCTTCAGATCACGGACATTCTTTCTTGGAGCCGCCGGGTCCAAACTGTTAAATACCGTGACTTGCCCAACATCACCCATCTGTAGATCTGTGGCACTTTTCACTTGCTCATTTGCTGGGATGTTATCGCAGTTGATTCTGTCGGGCTTTGATTTATCAGTTATCCTTTTATTATTTCGGCCCGCTTTTCTAGCAACCCCCCCCACACAGCCCTTTCTTTTAACCGTGCTAACAAATGGCACTGCCCCATTAACCACGCAAAATGGTTTTGTGCCGTCACTGGTTCCGTTGTCAACAGACGGAGCACATCTTTGGATGCAGGCTCTATAATGCAAACCTGTGACTGGGGTTCGACCACTAGTTGTGATATTTGCGTCGCCGGTGTTGACCATGCTATAAGCTTTCGTGGAGTTTTGGGTTACAGGGGGGCTGTCCACCTGAGGCATTGTGAACCCTGTAAAACATTTGATAAGTATTTTTGTATTAGTGTTCAGTCTACGTATTTAACAGTCAGTGCCCAATATTTATTCAACAAAGGTTAAAACCATCGGATTGACAATTTCACTCTACCATCTTAATCTAATGTTGATAAAGACAACATGGACCCAAGAAATACGTTGTTGAGGCTATACAACACGTGCTTGTTTCACTGAATTGCTAGCAAAAGGGATGAGCTAACATCAGGTTTCTCAAACTTCCGAACACATAACTGGCATACTGCTGACCGAGTATTGGTTTCCTGTCCCAGAAATATTTGGCATTAAACAGTTGTATCAACTGTCCAATTCAACTTTAAATTTCCCCTTAACCGTGATCTTTGCGGGATTTTCGGTGGTGTGTAGGGTTACGTCTCGTCAATTATTGACTGATAACGGTAGATCAAGACCATTAACATTGTAACCTTACACCTGTGTTATCACGGTCAATGGCTACGTTAGCTAAACAGGAGTGTCAGCAACTATTAGTTAGTCCACTAAATTTCCCCAATAGAAAACACCATATAGGTGCTATGGAGCCGAAGACATATTTATTCAACTACCGACGTACACTGTGTAAGGTTGAAACTGATGGGGGAAGTTTTGCTACTTACCGCTTGTGCTTCACGGTAAGCTCAGCGTTGATAAATGAATGAAGAGAACATCAGAAACTGCGCGCTAGGTGGCGCCAGAACTCTTATACTCGATTTTAAGTGATTTGTAATCCATAAAAATAAATTCGATTTGATTTTTTATAAACTTAAATATAGATTGATTATGGATGGCTAAAAATTAAAGAAACTACAATAAATAACTTGTCGTTATACGTCTGTCCTTGCATCTCCCTGGTCTGAGGTCTAGATTCCCTGAATCAAATGGTAGCAAAAATGTCAACATTTCTAATTATTATTATTTTATAATAAACAAGATATAAATAAGTGCCTTTCCGTATAACGTATAACTGCAAGCCATTAAATACAAAAAAGAAAAAGAGTTGTCTGTTGTCTGACATTTTCCCTACACTAATTTAAGATGAAAAGGGAGCGGGGAACAGCATTGTACAGTATTTGCTGTTATTGTCATTGTTGCCCACAATGCAAGGTTGTTTTCATGCCGATCAATTGTTTTTATTTACAGTGCAGTATGTACATTACAAATACCATCCATCAGCAGTGTGCAACAAAAAAGCTGCATATTTCAACAGGTCGAGAGAGAACGCTCATTATCACAGAGGTAAATGGGACAGTGACACCAAAGCCATTTTTATTGCAATGTTCTGTGTAGAGCAACAACTAATTTATGTTCATACTTAAGAATCACAGAAAATGTGAATTCCTCACGTAGCATTCACAGCCAGGCATTACTAAAATTACTGTATGTCAGCAGGTTTAAAAAGATTGAAAAATCTTTATGTTCACTATTCGGTTAAGGTTAGGAAGACAGTTGAAAACTTAAATAGCAAGCATACATTTCCACAATTTGCCATACAAAGCATTGTGCTGTATGCCTGTTTTACTAGTGATATAACTACTCTATCACAAACTCCGTTTTGATTAAACAGTATAAAATATTATTATATTGCCATCTGAAAAAGAGATGTGACTGGCACATGAATACAAATTATCACTATTTATCTACAACATGTACAAGTCATGAAAATATATCAGACAGGGACTCAAATGCACCTTAAAAAATAAAACATAGTCAAGCTAGCAACATCATCTCCAAAAGTGTATCTCCGAAAGGCACGGCAGAAGGTGAACCATGCAAGAGGAAACAAACTGCTTTTTTGTGCAAGGAGTTAAAACTCAAGTTAAGAGCAATTACCTAATACAGCAGATTGTAATTATTACCCTCTTCCAAACAATGCCCTCTCCATTACAGTAAACAATACTGTATATAGTACTTTTATTATCGCAATATTATCTCAAAGTTTAGAAGTTTATACACAAAAAAGCCTTTAGGCTTCACAGAAGATAAAATATCAAGTGGTACATTCATGATATTTACAGTATTATGAAAGCCTCTACAGTCTGCAATGTAGCCTACTGTTCTCCTCAAGGTTGGCTTTTTTGCTGTGTAACACCCTCGTAGTATCTTAATGTACCTTACTGTAATGCAAGCCAAGAAGCTTGTATTAGCTGAATTCACTGACACGGGATACATCAGTATACCATGTTAGAATAATTACTAAAATACCCCAAGGCCAATGGGCCCAGTGTGAAATCCACAACACATTCTTTACATTCATTTTTACATTGCATTTCATCCCCATGGTGGCTGTTATCTAAACTGGACTACAGCATGTCAATGTGCATGCTATGTACAGTAGTTGCTTGCCATAAGGGACTACTGTTTATCTTTATTCACATACTAAAAGCCACTTCTTGAGTGAAAAATAATTCACTGATAAACCGGCTGACTGGTTTGTGGCTGACATTCTCAAGAAAGCGACTTTCAGTCAACGTTCATTTAAGTCACATTACATAAGTCGCTTTCTGAACCTGATCATTTAGTTTTCTTTCAGCTGTCTTGGCCACTCTTGCTTCTATAGTCACTTACAGTACCCATCTACAAACCTTATCAGTATACTTTATCTTTGCAACAGTCCAGGCCGAGCCTTCTTTAATGGACGTCTAAAATGATCAAGAACAAAAGACTGGTAATTACAATTCACATCAGTCCACATCCCTGTCCGCCCTACTCCAACCTGCCTATTTCTGTTGTGTTTGTGACTGCAAACTTGTCTTTCTATGGGATAGCAACCTATTTCTCTGTTGATATCCCATCTCATGTAACAACGTTATACAGTAGAGCACACAAACAGGTTTGTTGTGCTTTTGTTCCAGTTTTCATGCTGAAGTAAGCACATGTCCAGTGTTTTTGCAGTGCACCTTCTGTCTGCTTGCTGAGTTGTGTCTTTTCTCCAGAAGTAGAGTAAACATTTTGTCTTAACTAGTAATAGCCATTTTCTCAGCTTCAGCTTGTTGTTTTGGCCTAAAACTTGTATTGTTATGTGGTGAAATGTCTAACTAAATTAGCCCTGATGACATGCTGATGTCAATATTCTAACACAATGTTGTTTACTTACGATGACTGGAGTATGACCTATTGAGATTCAGATATGACAATGTAAAGTAAAAGCATGTGCTAAATGCTGTAAACGTAACATTTTAAAATTTATAATTTATAATAACTGGGCTTTAGCTGGTCTTCTGAGATGAGGTGAACTGTGTCTAATTGAAGAGCCACAGTATTATGACAGTCATGAGTGACACTGGCTAATAATCTCCCTTTAGTTTGTGTGCGGAAATCCCCTCATGGCTTCAGTAGGCAATTGTTTACACCCCACATCAGCAGGTGGTGATGTATGTCTATTTTATCGTTTCCAGTTTTCCAGTATCACCCTGGTTTCTCTCTCTCTCACCAGAGAGATTCATTCCCGGGATTCCAAATTCAGATTACAGAGAACTGGAATGATTGTAATTTGTGAATCCCAGAAGGACAATCTTTCCAGAGGCACTGCTAGTCCTTTATCTCCAGGATGGAGGGGTTGTGGTCTAGGATGGACAGAATGATTTTGTCCATGTATTGCCTCAGGCGGAAGTTGATTTCTTCCTGCTCCTTCAGGGCCTCCATTAACTGTAGAGAGATTGTATGTCAGATAGACTTTCCCTCTGCCTTATCAATGAGATGCAACATGATATTTATGTAATTAATGCATGCATACCTTAATAAATCATGGTAAACTGTATGTCCTTTCCAATTAGTAAAAATTGTAAGCCAGCAGAAAACCCTCAGAACAAATTATGTGGCACTACTACTGTGTATATATACACACAAATAGTCCAGTGATGACCACTGTATTATGTGTAATATCTAGAATGATCTCAATTCGTTCTCATGCTGAGGCATGACCTAGAAACTTGGTTGTGCCCTTACAAAGCAAAGTACACCGACAGCTTGTTTAGGGAGATAGTAGAGTAGGTTTCCTAGTAGCAATGAAGGCCTTCATTTGTTCATTTATGTGATTTATCTCCAAACAGTAAAATTCAGATTTCCTACACTACATAATGGTGGAACGTATGGGTTGGCTGGTTAGCCACAAACGTTCCTGTGGTGGGGGATACAATCTCATTAGCCCCTAGGACATATTCCTGTACCTGGTATTAAAGTACAGTGTAATTCTTTTCTCTCAAGAGATGAGGTTTTCCTGAGTCCCCGCCAACATATGTATGATGCATTTATACTGTAGTACCCCTGTACTGTTTTACCTGGTCCCTGGAGGCATTGTCTATCTCCGCAGCCAGAGACTGGGCCTTGGTTTGAGTGGCAAACAGATTCTTGGCCTCGTAGAGGCTTAAGCTGAGGATCTGACCATTCAACTCATCATTCTGCTCCCTTAACTTCTGGTTCTCCTGGAGGCACAAAGAAATGGGGAGAGAGAGGGAGTGAGAGAGATCGAATCAGGAACCAGCATTGATTCTGTGATTGTGCTATAAAAATGGCGGCTGGGTCCTCTCAAAGGCTGTGTCTGAATTCTCTACACTGCATACCAATATTATGCAATTTGAGAATGCAATATTGTTGTGCAGGCGTTTAAAATGTGAACAATTTCATATTGTTTGAAGGAAACTTTGTCTTCCGGGTTCCGTACAGTCACTGCAAGTCTGCCAAGTATGGTGTTTGTAGGATGCGACGCTTCTGCGAGACATACTTATAGAATGCAATATGCAAAACATATTAAAGTGTGTATAGCACAATAAGAAACTTGTACATGGCCACAACCACCCGTCAAACATTCAGAGAAATGGAACTACTTAAGCTTCTCTCAACAGCTACAAACAAAACACAGTTTTCTTGGTGTCTCAGTCAGCAGCAGTGCAGAAACGCAACATCTATTTTGGCATCAGCTACAGGGCAAAACACAGGTTATGGGGTGTTACAGCACGCGGCCTGGCGTATCTCTCTACACGCGAGCACTCCTCGATGAAGTGACGAGTTTCCTTCTTCATGCTAAATTTGTACAGTTCAGCTTCTACTGGGGCCACTTCAGCCAATTCTGTTATGATTAGTTGTTAATCAAAGACAACAGGAAACGGCGCGTTTTACCATCGAACCAGCCTGGAGCCGTGCCCCAGCCAACACCATATGCTGGAATTCAGGGGGGAGAAAGTCCTGGGATACAAATCGCTGGACACACACACACACACACACACACACACACACACACACACACACACACAGACAGACACACACACACACACAGGGTGCAGAGGCACGTAGACGTAAATGAGTTTGCATATTTGCGGTGCTCTCGGACTAAAGGCTAGAACATGCACACTGTTGCCACATTTGATGCTAACAGGAGCTTCTTTTCAAAGTTAAAGAGAAGAGCACTGAGGAGTAAGTGTACAGGAGATAGGTAAAGAGAGGGGTATAGCTATTCGTGGTTATAGGTTAGCTGACTGCTTCAGGTTGTGCGGGCTAACCATATGCTTTTATTACCCAGTGTTTTTGAGATCAGAGGTCTTAAATTTCTCTTATTTATACCCTTATCTTATCTTAACCCTTATCAGTTGTGTTTACTTGAAGCCAGTTTAGTGCACCTAGCAGGGCCTGGAATCAATAACATGACATTTGAGTTCACTTCAGCAGCAGTTATCTGGAGTCAAATGTAAAATCTAGTTTGAAGGAAACCACTGTGTTTCTGTTGGCAACATAGTGTGCAGGAATATCTCAAATAAAATTAATCATTAATTTTACCCTCCATTAAATGCCTAAAATTATCGTACTTTAACTTTAATGTGGTACTGGAGTTAGCATCGTCTCTTAACAAGACTTCTTTCACTTCGTCTGTGTTACAATATTCTCTGTGCTATTCGTTTATTGTGATAGATCTCAATTCATTCGATTCTCAGTAGTTCATTTTTTTATCATTTTGTAAAAAGATGGGTTGCTTGGAGTCTCGTAATTCTCTCTCAGTCTTTGAAAATCATTTCCTTTTCTGTGCAGAACTAAAAACTAATAACTGCAGCACAGTTCCGAACACCTGCCTCTATTAAATGCAAATGTAATACTAATGATGTGTTATTTAATGAAATCTAACTTGACTTCAACAATGCCTAAATAATGATTAAGGTATTGAAACTTGCATTCTTTTTTTGGAGTGAGATTAATCTAACCAATGGAAAGTAAATCTTCTTCAGTAAAATAATTAAGAAGGAAATTAAAAAGGCATAGTGTGTAATCCCTGGCCACAGGGGGGCAGAGCGACGCAAAGGACGGACCCTGCGCCCGTCACACATTGGGAGGGGGTGTGTCTGTATGTCGGTTTACGAGAAACCTATATGGGCTATATGCTGCGAGTCTCACTGTGTACCTGTTTGAGCCTCTTCACTTCGTGCTCCAGCTCGGTCTCCTTGCTCCTGCTGTTGAAGTCAGCCACACCAGAGGAGGCGCTGCGACTACGGCCCGGCTTTTCAGACTCCAGCTGGTAGAGCTGCAAGTGTTCAAGCTCCCTCCGCAAATCTTCTATAAGCTACACACAGAGGAAAGAGTCAATATCTATGTATCTGTCTATCTATCTGTATATCTATCTGTATATCTATCTGTATATCTATCTATCTGTGTATCTATCTGTGTATCTATCTATCTGTGTATCTATCTGTGTATCTATCTGTATATCTATCTGTGTATCTATCCATCTGTGTATCTATCTGTGTATCTATCTGTCTATCTATCTATCTGTGTATCTATCTATCTATCTATCTATCTATCTATCTGTGTATCTGTATATCTGTCTATCTGTCTGTGTATCTATCTGTGTATCTATCTATCTATCTATCTACTGTATCTGTGTATCTATCTGTGTATCTGTCTGTCTGTCTGTCTGTCAATCTCTGTCTATCTATCTATTTACAGTACAAAAGTGTATGGCTGTGCATTTGCTGTGTTGCAAATCGCAGAAAGAGAGATGTCACACCTCCTGCATGGCCTCCTTCTCCTTTTGGAACTGCTGTCGGTTCTGCCTCAGCTTGTCCATCATCTTCCTATAGAGATCCATTTCATCCTTCAGACGCAGGCTGGTGTCCTCCAGCTTGTCTGTCATCCTTTGCTTCTCCTGCGTGCACAGGAATTAATTATTATTATTATTATTTAATAATTAATTAAATGGGATGCATTCCTTTAGGATTAACGTCCACATACACACACAGTGTTAATAATTAAGTCTTCCTATTTTGACTAGATTTGTTACCCAGCCTTATTGACACCTCACTGGTTGAGTGTTTTCTGTATGTGTGTGTGTGTGTGTGTGTGTGTGTGTGTGTGTGTGTGTGTGTGTGTGTGTGTGTGTGTGTGTGTGTGTGTGTTAGTTGGGCGATAGGTCAAAATGTTCCCATCGACAACCGTCACTGCTTCAATCCCAGATTACATGATCAACAAGAATGTCATCAGTGCAGAAAGAATAGGACTGTGTCGACAAGTAATAATATGGAAATGAGAGTCATAATGAAACCGTTGTCTTCCTCTATAAGGCCATGTCTACATAATGCAAAGTCAATACAATTATTATTTTGAAAAAGGAAGTGTGTGTGTGTGTGAGAGAGAGTGAGATAGTTAGTATAGTGAGAGAGAGAGAGAGAGTTAGTATAGTGAGAGAGAGAGAGTTAGTATAGAGAGAGAGAGAGAGTTAGTATAGAGAGAGAGAGAGAGAGAGAGAGAGAGAGAGAGAGAGAGAGAGAGAGAGAGAGAGAGAGAGAGAGAGAGA
>JAODLI010075265.1:0-12383 GCA_027575585.1 Percopsis omiscomaycus
GGTTTTCTATTTGGAATATGTCTACAGTACATGTAACGTGACGTGAGGACTCCACCAAGGTTCAACCCTGGGGGTCGTGTCCGTACAACCTCTACATGCTCCCGCTGGGCCAAGCTATGCCAAATAACAACACCGCTTACGATGACACTCAAATCTATATGGCTCTATCACCGGATGACTGTCGTCCTATAGATTTGCTGTGCCAGGGCATCGAGCAAGTCAATGACTGGCTGCGTCGGAAAAGGACAAAACTGAGATAATTGTCTTTGGTGCCAAGGAAGAAAGCCTAAAAGTTAGCTCACACCTTGACTCGCTGTAAAGCCAGACATCTCGGTGCTATCATGGATTCAGATCTAAATTTCAACAGCCACATCAAGTCAGTATTGAAATCAGCTTACTATCACCTTAAAATCCTAGCAAGACTTAGAGGACTCATATGACTTAGAAAAACCTGTTCATGCCTTTATTACCAGTAGGTTAGACTATTGGAATGGTCTATTGGAAAGCTCTTAGGCAGCTACAGCTTGTTCAGAATGCTGCTGCTAGAGTCCTAACTGACAAAAAAAGTGAGCACCATTACACCTATTCTCAAATCCCTGCATTGGCTCCCGGTGTCTCCGAGAATTTATTTCAAAATACTGCTGCTCACCTATAAATCACTCAATGGCTTAGGGCCAAAATACATCCCTGAAATGGTTTTACAATATGAACCCTCCTGACCCCTCAGGTCATCTGGGACCGGTCTGTTAACTGTCCCCAGAGTCAAAACAAAACAAAACCCATGTTAACCCATTGCTTTCTGCTAAACTTTGCACTTTGTTTTTTTTACATTTAGATTTTATTCGTTTACTTTTTAATTAAAATACTTATTCTCTCGCTCTTTTATTCTTTATTTTAAATGTCTTTTTATGCATTACTTTAAAATCCTGTTTTTCATGAAGCACATTGAGTCTGCCTCATGCATGAAATATGCTCTATAAATAAAGTGTCTTGCCTTTTCTTACCACACAGACTTCAATAAACACGCCTGCAGTCCATTACAAAGACACCTCTGCTATAACTGTCTCCCAATTTCAGGATACACTAAATGATTTATTTAAAACTGGGGTGCCGTGTGTTCATGACTGAGGCTGCAGTACCTCTCAGACCGGTTAGAGGGCAGCGTAGCTCTGTGTAGCCAATGGCAAACAGAAAAATTGGTTTCCCTGCATTCTCCCCTTCATTAGGTTCCATGCAGTGCTTGAATTACTCTCTGCATCTATCCATTAAAGTCCCTCTTTCTGTGTACCGCTCTCATTAAACAGTTGCAGGATGAAGCCAAAGTAAAAACCCTTCTATTCCAGGTTCCACTTTGCTTCAAATCTTTGCTACAATGCTATTCTCTGGTTGTTTTGTGTGAGTGAAATGGTCATGGGCCACAGATATTCAGATGAATCAGAAAAGGCCGAAGCAGTGGGCAGATTTCAATTCCGTTTTCGCTTTCCCCGGCACATTGTTATTACCCACGCTGTTTTGGTTAAATGCCGGCACCCTGCTCTAGAGATATTCGCTCGCAAATGTTATGACAGCTTGTTAGCTGATTCATTGGGCACGCGACTAGCTGACAGAGTGAGCACAAGTTCATGTCTCCAGGCTCTGACCTTGTCCACTAGGCTTCCTGGTTCATCAAGGAGACTTAATTGGAAATGATGACCAATAATTGCCAGGGATGAAAGGGAACAAGTGTTTGACCTTTGACCAAGAACTCTCTTTAACCTTTCGACCAAAAGTGCAACCCCGGCCTGGAGGTTCATATTCAAGTAATAGTTTTGCCAGTTCAAAATCCAAATTTAATTGAAATTTAAATCATCCACTAAAATACAATTAGAAATGTAACATGACATTCTCTTGCTAATAGAATAAAAGCTATAGCCTACACATCTTTGGGGGCTGGTTCAGACAGCTTCAATACACCAGCTCTCCTTTGAGTTGTATCCATTCATTGAAGATTGCTTGATGTCTCACTATAGTACATTGCTCTTGCTGTGAGTAAGAAAGAACAATGTACTCTTTACAAGGTCTGCGCCTGTGGTGATCCATTGTTTTTCAGGTCATACCTTTTTAAGTGAACTTCAGTTGACACTTGTAGATCATTTTGATGTATTCTGAGTTATGAGGGGAGGGCAACTAGAGATGGTTGATCTACTGGTTGGACCTCTCTTGAACAACACACACACACACACACCCACCCCTATATACTGTATATGGTTGTCTTTGAACAACTTACTGACTTACACGCTGTAACGTGTTCGCTCGCTGCAAGAATAAACATTTACTGACCTACAATCTGTAAACTGATGAAAGTTATATTAAAAGAGATCTACTTAACTGGAAAGTTGCGTCCTGAAGGTTTTTGAATAATTTCAACAGTTTTCAACAGTTCACCAGTTCAAACAGTTGTCTTGGTGTTACCATTCAGACGCGGTCTATTAGATGTGCACACTGGTGTTGTGGGTGTACATTTGTATTAGCAAGGGTTTATTCTAAACCTTGGCTTTTTGTGCTTCCCAGGGGAGAGATGTCAGTTTAGCTACTCTGCACTGAAAATCCCTGTTCAGTGGTCAATAAGCTATTTATGCAAACACAGTGAAGTCAGGGGAAATGCTGTGCTTACTTGAAATGAAATGTTACTTGTGGAGTGTTTTTCTTCAGATACCTATCCTCCTATTGTTTCCTAAAACATACTGCTAATGTGTCTACACAACTGAAAGGAGTCTATAGTCTACAGTACATTTAGACGGTATAGTATATTTCAATCCAAAACAGAAATATCTTGAATTAAACAGGCCTATTTAATATCGAATGAACAGCATGAGGATTTACGGTGAGGTATGGAAGCTACAGAGTTGAGGTTTTAATGATTAAACAAGTTTAAAAATTCAATATTGCTTTAAGTCAGGGGGAGAATCAGTATGTGTTAAACAAAGCATAGGCATTCATGCCATACTGCAATGGCCTCAATTCCTGCACTGAACTCCTAAGGCCTTGTTAGGGACCAGGCAAATCAAAACAAACATTATGTTTAAACCAGCTATGTGCATTTCCGTTATTTGTGGGGGTATGCCTTCATTTTACTGTCCTTAATGTGAGGCAGGTGGTACAGCCTTCACAGGCCTAATAAACAGTCCATGTTTATGTTCATGTACCTGTAGGCTAGATTCAGCTAAGCATGGCAGGAGACCAGAAACTAAATACAAAATGGGGGTAGGGGGGCAGTACAAAAGCAGCTAACCAGAGAAACCCACAAACATCACCCCACATTTGAATCACTTCTGCCATTTTTCATCGAGTGGCATTACAGTAAGATAATAGCTGGTCTCAAACGTAAACTAAACTTCTCTCCGATGTATCGAGGTTCTAATTGTGGCTGAGTATTGAACTGGCACTTTCCCTTCAGGAGTGTGAACAAAAGGCTGGCCTCTCCTCCTTCCACACCTCCATCACTGTTGATAATCAACAGAAGGACAGAGCTGTCAGCTGTTGAAAGAGGAGCGATGAATGACACTGCTCCCAACGGGTCCATTGGTATTTTGACAGGCAGGTTTCACAAGCCTTAGCCCTCAGATAGTGCCAAGAAGTCTTTTATCTGCACTGCACACTTACTATAAAAAGTTCTTATTAAAAGCTGATGCTATCCTTTACGGCCTAAAGTCTTTGAGAGACTGTTGGTGACACCGTGCAAAGTGACAGTAGTTAAATGTGCTGTAGGTAAGATTTAGAGCTATAAATTGAGTGCAATTTGTTAAAAATGCCATAGACATCTCTCAGCTATCTGTGAGTCAAATGCTCTGTGAGAATGTCGGCCCTGGTTGAAAGCACCTGCCCTGCCTGCCTCTGTTAAAAGTCGATTTAGATTTTTGACTGTGCCCGAAAGAATTCCAATCTACCTTGCCTGTCAATCACATGAATGCACGCACACAGCTACAACAGGTTTGTCAATAACGCTAATAGGTGCTCCAGAGGGAGGGAGCAGAGGAGGAGGGGGGGGGGGGGGGGTTGGGTTGTTGATTTTCAAAATCTTGCTCTCTTTCGTTCTTTTTCATATAGCTCCCGTTGCAACTCTCACATCCTGGTTTCTTAAGGAAGCACGCCTGTGTGCATTTGTCAGTGGAGTCCTCTTATTGAACAAGGCGGAAGCTAGAGGTAGTCAGAAGTCCACTGTCGACCTTAAAGATACAATTCACCTTTCCCTTTCAGGTGACTTTGGCGACACCTACAGCAGTTAAGTGGTAAGCCCAGTGGGGTCGCTAAAATTTCTATTTCTCTCAGTCCTCTCTGGTGGTTTACGCACCGCTGATGTCACCCCTGCAAAACAGATTATTAAAACTATCATTAAATACAAATATACAGCCTTTCATGAACATGAATTGCCTTAATCACTGTATTGACTCAATCAGTGACAAGTAGCAATAACACGGACATCTATTTACATAAATAAAGATAGGTTGTCACTTTAAAAGACCTCATAAGCTCATCGAATTAACGTTAACAAACTCGCCGTGCTGCCTTGATTGGATTGCAGGAATCCTGGCATTTGTAGAATGGACCACAGGGTTTCAAAGGACATATGTTAGCAGATGAGTTACAATCCCGGTATGGCCGGTGTAGATTGACGTGGAAGTCTGATTTGGGCCACATCTGTCCCGTGTTTGGGACCCAGATGAGGGTCTTGTTCCGGTCACAGTAAACTGGGGAATGGGCACAATTAGAAAACAACACAACAACTCACTTCTACACTTTCCTTGAAAAAGGAATTAAATCTGGTCTTCTTCACCCAGAGAGGTTAAGGGGCATACATTCACACACACACACACACACACTAATAAAGACCAGTGTCAAAGACCATGTTTTGGGTGCGCCACACCCACACGATCACATGAAGTCACGTGAAGTCACATGAAGTCACATGAAGTCACGACTAGCTAGCGAGCCAGAAGGCTAAACAACCTTAACGTTAGCTATCTTGCAAAGCAAAGCAAGCTATGCCTGTACTTCTCAAGTGCAAATGTGTGTATATAATGAGTGCATCTTATTGAAAAGGGATTGATGCACACCGCTAGTCCATCGGCACAGACGTACAGATCTGTGGTGCGCGAGCCAAGCTATTACCACAGGGGAAGGGTCGGCTGTGACTATGACCTGTGACATAATTAGAACAATACATTTGACTCCATAGAAAACGATCATAACTACATATTATAAAAAGAATACCAATAAAATCGAAAATACAAAATCCTGGTACCCCTCCTCATGCGCCCTCCTCCATCCTCAGAGAGCTCCACTGGGCATGATGCCACTGTGGTAGATCTGCTCAAACAAACTAAGCTGCCTGTGGATCCTGTAATCCAGGAATATTACAAATTAATAAGACTCCTCGCAACGGTGCCCCTCTGATTCTTTTCCTTTTGTTGGATAATTTCCTACCTGGTAGCCCTACCCTGCAAACAGATAATACCCTGCAAACAGATAATACCCTGCAATACATACACATAATAATATAGTAATAATGCCCAATTCGAAGGTTGAAATAGCTGAGCCTTCTTGCCCACCTGTAAACACATTCAGCTCTCATAATCCTTAAATGACCTTGCTGACTTTACCTACTACTGGGAAATTAAAAACATAAAAAACACTACACACGGACTGAGCAATCGGAAAGAAATAAGCATAGTGCTTATTTTCTTTCCAAATCTATCCAATCAAAATTCTACAGGTTCAAACGACCCCTGTGCTCCACCTTTGATGCCCAATTTTGATTGAACCCCCCCCCCCAAATGTTTACCTTGATCCAGGATAATTGATCAGGGCAGGGGCTCACGAATACCTACTTTGATAGAGGCTGGAGGGAAGTTGTTTGTGTATTTCTGCTGAGTCAGGTGAACTGTGCCAGTTTGGGATTGAATTGCTTTTGTCAAGAAATGAAGGAGGGTTAAGAAGTACTTGTTTCTTTAAAAGGAGCGGGGCTGGTGACATGAATACCTTCTGTTGCACTGCTCTCTGCTTGTATAGTTGTGTCCGATGTGTGTGTGTGTGTGTGTGTGTGTGTGTGTGTGTGTGTGTGTGTGTGTGTGTGTGTGTGTGTGTGTGTGTGTGTACTGTATGTGTGCGTTGTGTTAGCGCTCTATATTTAATTTTTGTGCAATTTTTGTAGCGGGTTGATTTTTGTATATGTGTGTATATGTAGGTAACATGTGTGTTTTTCAGTCAGCCTTTACTGTTGCTTGTTGCTGGAGGTTTTTAAATGGAACGCCTTATCATACTTTAGCAGTTACCTAGTGCGCCTGTAGTGGTGACAAAACGTTAAAAATATACATATTAGCAGTTTGCATTGAACTGAAACACCCTGAAACACCCTGCGCGGTCCAGGGAAAATATTAGCCTACGCTAATATGACATATTAACAACTCCTTATGTGTCCGTGAAAACCACTCCAGCGTGGGCGTGTGGGCGTGGTTTGTGTGCGCGGGAGGGGAGTTCGGGAGGTGTGGTTCACGGGGGCTTGGGGATCAGGAACAGGTGTGGGCCGATGACTAATCACCCGTCTCCCACAGTGAAAAGGCGCGGAGCAGAACCGGGAAGAGGGAGAGTCGTCAGAAAGTCAGGAGGCTGGCGTTACAAGGAGCAGGCATTTAGACAAGTAGAGAAAGCAGTGAATAAAACCAACATTACAGTGTGTAGGCTAGCGTGGGAGAGGCTAACTGCTTCAGAAATTAAGAGTTCTCACCAAAATAAGGGCTGGTTGGTGGATCAGACACACGCAACACTGACTCATACCACTGTTCATATACCGTCCATTACGGGTGTGTGTTTGTGTGATGGTACTTAGTTTTGTTTGTCCGTTACCAAAGTAACTACCCTGTTTGCTGCTCCCCTGTGTCCCAGAGGCCACGTTCAGACTGCAGGCCAAAGTGACCCAAATCTGAATGATTTGCTCGTATGTGACTCAGATCTGATGTTTTCACGACAGTGTGAGCAGCCCAAGTCACGTGGAATCTGGTCTCTTCCATTTAGGATTTGGGCCACTTTCATACGCGGTCCAAATCCGTCACAGGTCGGATTTTTAATAAATGCGAAGCCAGATCGTTTTTTTTTTGACTGACTGGTCAGTCTGGATAAATGGGAATTGAGCGTTACGGCGTTACGGCCTGCAGTCTGAACAGACAGGCTGTGGCAAACTGTCAATTAAATAAAGACAAAAAAGTCTAATTGAATAATGGAAGTGAATTTGCTCCTCTTGTTCCATTGCTCAGGCGCCTGTGATCCAGGGAATGAGGTACAAATATACTCTGTTACTTTATGTACCCAGTGGGGAAATGAGGTACAAATATACTTTGTTACTTTATTTTCCCAGTGGGGGAATGAGGTACAAATATTCTCTGTTACTTTATTTTCCCAGTGGGGGAATGAGGTACAAATATACTCTGTTACTTTATGTACCCAGTGGGGAAATGAGGTACAAATATACTCTGTTACTTTATTTTTCCAGTGGGGGAATGAGGTACAAATATACTCTGTTACTTTATGTACCCAGTGGAGAAATAAGGTACAAATATACTCTGTTACTTTATGTACCCAGTGGGGAAATGAGGTACAAATATACTATGTTATTCTATGTACCCAGTGGGGAAATGAGGTACAAATATACTCTCTTACTCTATGTACCCAGTGGGGGAATGAGGTACAAATATACTCTGTTACTTTATGTACCCAGTGGGGAAATGAGGTACAAATATACTTTGTTACTTTATGTTCCAAGTGGGGGAATGAGGTACAAATATACTCTGTTACTTTATGTACCCAGTGGGGAAATGAGGTACAAATATACTTTGTTACTTTATGTTCCCAGTGGGGGAATGAGGTACAAATATACTTTGTTACTCTATGTACCCAGTGGGGAAATGAGGTACAAATATACTCTGTTACTTTATGTTCCCAGTGGAGGAATGAGGTACAAATATACTCTGTTACTCTATGTACCCAGTGGGGAAATGAGGTACAAATATACTCTGTTACTCTATGTACCCAGTGGGGAAATGAGGAAGGAAATGAGATGGGCCTACATTGGCTGCTGCCAGGAGCGTGGTCGCCCGTATTGCAGGACAGCCCATAGTTCATCCACATTACACGCTGCCCACAACTTTTCGCTGCAGCACGCCGATCCGATTGTTTGGTTTTATTCTGCTTGTTCGTTTGGTCTCGCGTTGCCCTCGGCAGGTGTATTTGTCGAGTCCTTTAGCCCGCTCAATTCTCGTTTATTTGCCGTAGTAGCTCCCCGTATTTGATCTGTGGTTAGCTTACCAGCACACTGATTGTCTTCTTGTTTTCTATCTTTTAGGTTTGTTTGGAGATGCTACTGTTGAGGCCTCCTTTGTGTGTGTGTGTGTGTGTGTGTGTGTGTGTGTGCGTGCATGGCAGACTGTAGCCCCTACTTGGCATGGTGGTCCCCTAGCTTGCCTACTTCCCACTCTAGACCACACTGCCCTCCTTTCTTTTGTTACAATAAGTTGTACATTGTCATTGTTAAATATTCTCTTTGTTATGGAAAAATTACAATATAAACCACACTGGAACAAGAGAATTGTCTTTTGTCTGAATTTATTCTTTGCGAAGAAGGAGACAAGGTTCACATACAGAGTTTCAAGTCTGTCTGAGAAGAGTACCGCCCCCTAGAGACAGGGCCAAGACAAGTTTATACACGGGATTAGGTCAAGGGTCATACTTGCAAATTGAAAGAAAACATTCTCTTTATGGCACACCCTTATCAACAGGAGATAACATAAACCAGAGACTTGTCTTGAAGGGGTGAGGAGAAATTAGTTCAAAGAGAGAAGCCCTAAACCAAGATGCAACTAACATACCAGGCCCCCTTTCACAAACATTACAAATGATTGTGTCTTTAACAAAGCAGCTGTCTAAACATAGAATTGTAAAACACACAGTGTATAGTTCAAATAAAATATTCCATTACACTCTTATCTTTTGTATTGAATATAAATGTAAACTTTTTTTGCAGCGTTTTGCAGTTTTTTAAAACCTAACTCCTCAACCTCAACAGAGATCTGACCGGCTGTATCGTGGGAATCCACTTGATTTTGACGGAATGCGTTTGTGCTCATGATATTATACATGCTAGCTGACCTAAATTAGCTAGCTCTAGTAAGCCAAATGTATGCACTGGCTGCACCATTCAGACCTGATAGATGGATAGATAGATACTTCACCATTCAGCTACTGTACATGCAAGAGGTAATTGAGACGGCCTTGTTTTTGTCAAAGGTTCTCCAAAGATCCTGGACTAAGGAAAGCTTGGGCCATAGCTGTCAGACGGAAGGATATTGGGCCTAATGATGCTACAGTTCTCTGTAGCTCATCTCAAAGCACAGGCCCATGTCTTGCAAGGTCTTGACAGATGTGCCTACCACTTATCAGGGCGTTTCAGGAGGGTCTTCAAAAGGCCTTTGGAGGAACGATGGAAGATCGCCAATTTATTGCTGCTGCAATTCTTCTGCCCAAGCTCAAGACCTCGTGGCCTTAAAGGGCAGGTGTCATTGAAGCAAGAGTATTTTAGTCCGGAATTATTTTAGTTTAGCTACTGTCTCTGTGAGTTTTTGTGACAATGCCTGTAAGCATTTAAATGTGTCTATATGTACGATACCCTGCCAGTACGTGAGGGATCATGTTGAGACTAACCAACTGAGGCAACATTCATCTGACGAAGAGTACGCTCAAATCCTTACGCTTGCCCATTTCTATATCCCACCCACTGACAGATGATAATGAGATTATCAGTGTTATTCACGTCACCTGGCAGTGGTCTTAGTGTTATGGCTGATCGGTGTCAATGCAATATTGCTGTTCATACTACTATACCTTCTCTTTTTTGTGGCATTTAATATCACTTGTAAAAACATTAGGGAATGTTGCCCTAATGTATTTTTTAAATGAGCTACTTTTTACTTTTACTTGAGTATTTCTTTTCCTAAGTAATGTAAATTTCTACTTGAGTACAATTTTGTTAAAGTAACAGTACTTTACATACGGCTTTTACTTCTACTGCTACAGCAGTTTTTCCCAACACAACTTTTTGCGGTGCACCGAAAATAAACACCTGCTGTATTCTGGATTGCATCGACATTTTTGGATAGGTGTGGGATTTATGAGTCTCAAACACAGACGAGCAGGCAGTCAGTGAGTGATTGCGTTCAGCCACACCTCTGTGCCTGGTTTGCGAGAGGAATTAGTGATAGAACATTAACATTTTGCTTCTCAAATACCCCACGAGAATGATATTAAAGGTCCCGTGTGATAGCTCTGCACACAAACATAGCGTATAACCAGGGTAACAGTGCCTATCAAGCATGTGTAATTGAGAGCCTAAATCAAATTTCTCCCAGTGATGCTAATTGTCTTTGTCACTTGAGCGGGAGCTGACTAATGTTTACCCTTCCTTACTGACAGTCTGTCTTACACACCCCTAGACACACAGAAGGAGAGATAGCAAAGCTAAGGGGGTCCTGTGTATCTTCAAAGAGGACAATATCTAAGTATGCATATTTCTTCCCTGGAGCGACGTGTGTCCTACGCTTGTTGTTTTTGTGACAGTATGCCATTTTTTTCTCATGGTTCAGTGAGTCAAACTCAGAGCTTTTTTTTGCCAGATACTTGGCACTAAATCCACGAACTTGGTAAAACAAAACAAAAAGCATTTGGGATAGATGAAATCCAATCCTTCAGCAATATATACACCGTCTTCCCTATCCCTCTCTCCCTCCTCAACGGCGGGGAACAAATAACCATTAATCATGGTTCTAGTGTCTCAGCGCACTGCATCATAAACTGGAGCAAAGCATGAGCACACGAACTGGGTTTTAATCATACGTGTGCACAGGTGACTAACGTACGGGGGTGTCCTGGGGGTTGCTCATGTACACAGTGAGGATGTACCGGTGTAGACAGACGGAGACCCTTTTTTGACTTAAGGAAAATACAAAAATAAGGTTTAAGCAAGATGAGTGTGTGCAGGAAAGTTTACAATAGGTTAGATCTGCTAATCCATCACTGCACACAGGCCAAGACAGTAATTTTGGTCATGATCCATTTCAAGAGGAATAATTACGCCGCAAATGCAATTTATTTCCCGGCCTTGCATCCCCCTCTAAGTAAAAAGGCACACGAAAGCCAACGTGAATGTTGGGCTTGTTACTACAGTACATGCTGCACATATAAAATACACTACATTAATTGGGTTAAGAGAGCATAGGGCTTTACCTGGAACCAGGTATACGTGATATATAATATAATTGTGTTAGCAGATGGCAAGACACTATTGGGTTAAAGGTTAAAGTGGTTAAAGGTTAAAGTGTCCATGCAAGCTATAGATAACTTCTCATTAATTCTGCTGTATTAATTGAAGGAAGTTTTTCCTCTCCTGAACAATTACTTTGATACATTTAAATACAATATGGTTATCTTCCCTTCATGACGCATTGCTGTGCATGATGCACTAGCCTCTTGAAATGTATTTGCTTCCAGTGTCGGACTCTTTATCCATTTCTTTGTTCTGGGCTCGGATCAAAACTGCTCACATTTTTGACTCTCATTTTCCCAGTGAAAAAGCGGCATTATGTAACTTTGGAATTATCTTGGGTAAATTGCTTTTTGAAAGCCCACCCTGTTTTCTTTCACTTGTAGATAAACGTGTGTAATGGGCTTATTTATTTTATTTTTTGTAATTTTTAAACAGCATGAACCAAGCTGTGTGACCTTCAACTGTAGCTTTCATTAGTTGACTACAAAGGGCATAGATGTCCCCACGCGCCCGCTGGCCACCAGGGTGCCCCGTGTACGCTGGCAGAGCGTGCCATGCCAGGCCTACTGGAGAACAGCGGCGTGCTAACAGACACATTAGCCGCGGAGGCGAATGCTCCGCACCGCCCTGCGTGTCCGTGCGTCCGAGCGTACGAGCGTCCGAGCGTCCGAGCGTACTCCACGTGCATGCATTGTACTTGTAGGCATTGCTCATTGCTAGGTCGCTAATGCAATTCTCATCCCAATTTACAGCTTCAGCACGTTCATTACCATTGCAATTATACTGCTGATGTGTACAGAAAGCATGAGTAAATGAATTAGGTGGGAGCACATTTACCGAGCAGGGGTGGATGCCGGAAATCTGAGGGGCCTCGAAACCTTTTAATGAGCGAGAAATTCTGCTGAAGACAGGGGTCTGATAATGGCTGTTAATGATGTTTTGGACTTGATTATAGGATAGCACACACACACACACACACACACACACACACACACACACACGCACACACACACACACACACACACACACACACACA
>JAODLI010075266.1:0-12382 GCA_027575585.1 Percopsis omiscomaycus
GGGCAGGATAGTCTAGTGGTCTAGGTGTTGGACTCCCAGCCAGTAGGGGGCAGGATAGTCTAGTGGTCTAGGTGTTCCACTCCCAGCCAGTAGGGGACAGGATAGTCTAGTGGTCTGGGTGTTGGACTCACAGTCAGAAGGTCATGGGTTCAAGTCCCAGAGGTGGCCTACCTGTAAGCATCCTTTAGCAAGATGCCTAACCCCTACCTGCACCATGTGATTGTAAGTCGCTTTGGATAAATGTGTCTGCAGAATGATCATTGGAATTGTCAAACACACCATCATACATGTTCCCATTTCATCATATTGCTGCAATGTTTTGATTGGTTTTAGTTCATACGTGGAAGGCAGCCATATAGCTCAGTGTGTTTAGAGTTTGGCAGCTGTAGCAATAAAAAGTTAGTAAATGAGGTAAATGGCGGCACAATTCAAAGAGGAGCATCGCTGTGCCCGCCCCATGTGTCCCCTAACAGTAGAGGGCGATAAAGCTCTGATTAGATAGTAATTTAACTATACACCGTAAAAGAAAAAAACGTTATTGGAGAAAGCAGACACTTCGTGGAGTCACTTCGTGCATCCAATAATCCCATACTAGCATATACAATTTAGTATGCACAAATAGAAATTAGTATGCGATTATTTCTGTGTAAACTTTTATTTCCTTGGACACGTCAGTGAAATGATTGGCATATTGTATTCTGTGGTCCCATCCCATCATGTAGTGAATGATCATATAAGCATTTGCTGTTACCATAGATAACATCGGTATGTTTTCACAATCTAATTTTGCTTAGGCCTATTATTTACAGTCATGTGCTGCCAAGTTTACGCCAACATTGAGCCACAACACAGGCACTGCAGAACAACAGCAAAACCCACAGGATGTCAGCAAGGGAGTCCTTTGTTAAAAGCATAATGCCCAAGTCAGGAGGAGATGGCTTTGCCTGCATTAAGTCTCTCATTCATTACTGTTATCTTCTGGGGAAAGCAGACCCCCCCTATCCCCACACACACCCCCACTATCCCTTAAGCCATTCTTATTTAAATGTATATGAAGACTTTTCTGTGCCGAGGAGGCAATTCTGTCCTGCAGTTCTTTAGATTGATTACAGAATGACTACATAGTGTTGTGGGCTTAAGAAACAAAGACTGTAGATATGGCAGGGTGCTATTTGCACATTTAGATTAGAGAGTGTGTGTGTGCGTGTGTGTGCGTGTGTGTGAAATAGACAAGATGTGGTGTACGAGAGAGTAAAGGGAGGCTAGGAAAAACAGAAAATTTGTCATGAAGATATCAAGGAGACAGAGGGTATAACAACTTACCACTATAATGAAGCTTACAAAACATCAAGCCATTTTGAGTAATGCCGTTAATTTCGGTGTGTATTTACTTATGACTGTTGATCTTTTCGATGTGACGATAAACAGGAAGCAGGAGGGATTAATAGTAAGTGTCGCAGAGTTGGTTATTTTCTTAAATTAATGATAAGACAGACATTACATAAATTATACACAGGGACAACAACACGCACAATCATTTATAAAATAATGAAACAAACCAAAGCAGCTTCGACAATTTGTAATATTGATTACAGACTCATCATGGCAATTACATTGCTCTTAATAAGGTGTTATATTACATTTGCATAAATACAGATAGAATTTGGCCAAATTGTATCTGTATTTATTGTAAAATCTAGTATATAGTATCTCAGTGCGGTATTTGACACAGTTGACCGTACAATACTGCTAGAAAGACCGGACAATATGGTTGGACTCTCTGGCTCAGTCCTAAACTGTCCTACTATGCGGAGTGCCCCAAGGCTCCATCCTTGTACCCCTATTATCTAACCATTATATGCTACCAATGGCCCATATTATTAGAACAAACCAACAAGCCATTCAATAATTATGCAGATGACAAATTTAAGAAGCCTTCTCACCCCGTAGACTAGTAGTGTATCAAACAAATCAATGACCGGATGTGCCTTTGGTGCCCAAAAATAAAATAAAAAATACTGAAAGTTAGTAGGGGTCTATTTACTGGGTCTACCACACAGCTGCAGCTCATTCCGAACTCTGCCGCAGGAGAGAGAGAGAGAGAGAGAGGGAAAGGACAAGGAAAGCTGAGCACATCTCACCTACACTCCCCTGCACTGGTTTCCTGCTTGTGTATAAATCACTCAAGGGTTTAGGGCCAAAGTATCAGATAATGTGAACCCTGTGGAACCCTTGGGTCAGTTGGGGCTGTTCTGCTGACAGTTCCCAGAGTAAAGATGTGGCCTGGCCGTTAAAACGTGTCAAGAGTCGGTTTGGTCTCCGAGGAATTATTATATAACATGAACATTTAAATGTAGTTATTAATAACAAAAACATAGCTATAATCCTGCATATAGTTTATCCTGTAACAGTTGACTACAGGTTTGCAGGATAATAAACAGGCTAAGCGTTATAAACAAACATGCTAAATCACAAATTGGGATTCATATACATATATACGTACAAAACGATACAGTATTTAACAAAGTTAAATTGCACCCACAGCTTGCCTTGGCTTCTGTGTGGGCGTGTGTAGAGGCAGAAGGGCTACGGGGTGGAAAATCACATTCTGGGGTGGCGGGGAGCGGGGGAGGGGCGGTGCGGTGTGCAGCCCTCCAGCTGCAGACCAAGCAGGGGGTCCCGACCCCCCTCTTTTGGAACCAATGGCGACGGCGTACATAACACTGAAGCACTTGAGCCGTTCTTGTGGACGAGTCCAGTCTTCCGGCGCGAGAACGCGAGGCACATTAACATCTGTTAAAATGTCAAAACGCATAAGAACACTTATTGAAGGCAAGATAGGGAGATTGATATCCAGAAGTGTCCAGTATGTTCCATCAGCCACTTTGACTAAATGGGTCTAAACAGGATCCATCTATTGATTTTTGCCTTAAACGATTTAATGAGATGCTCTCAAGATTGTGGGAGGACAACCATCTCCATTTAAACCTATTTTTCACACCTCAGTGGACCGGCCACACTGCTGAGAATACAGAAGGAAAAGAAGAAGAGGTATGGCACTGAATTAAATCTGCTCAAAATGCCCGAGCTGCCAATTTGATTACCATAATATTAATTGTGAGATTGTGTTACGTTCACACCATATGCAGCAGTTAGAAACAAATGTGATTGGCTCTTCTCTGGAAACGGAGTGTGAGCCTTGAATGTGTGTCTGGTAGAGCAGTGTAGAGGTCAAGGTCGTTTCCCTGTGTTATTCCTTCAAATCAAATTATGTTGACAATTCAATAGCGCCAACAAGCATTACAGGGTCACGGCTGAGCTTCATTGGCAACAACTGAGGCACGCCAATGCAGAATTTCTACCTGAATTCTGGAAGCTTCTTTGCATAGTTTCCTTCTGTAATCTTTCCCTCGTGGCTGCAAAACCAAAAAAAATCATACAATTTACATGTCGCTAAATTCGAAACATATTGGGTAAAAAAAAAATTACTTCTCAATTTTTCCCAAAAAATGTTAGAGGACATTTTTGTAGTAGTGTATCATGGCTTTTGTCCCCTCGACTAAAGCTGTAATAGATTAATACTAGTAATTTTCTTACAATCTCAATATGAAATTGAGATGTGAGCTACACAGGTTATATCACATTGTATTTCTCAGGGAAGGAGGTAGCAATAAATAAATTACATCCTATGGTATTTATATCAGAAATTCTATGTAGGCCAGGTTGGGGGGAGTAGTGTCTATCATATCAACTATTGTAAATAACCCTTATATTTAAAGTTATTTAAATAAAATATTTGACCAATATTTACTCAAATCTGTAATGTGTTCTTTACTATGTGTAATCTAAAGTGAGACCTTTATTTTCTAGAGATTTGTTTATATATGACTTATGGCAGTTGATTATCGGTGCCTGCCGGTTTTCCCGATCGTTCCAAGTGTGCATTTGTACGCTGTGTATGTTTTTCAACTCCATTCTCCGTGACAGAAATAGCTTTCACGCTTTCACTATGATTGATGACGTACAGTAAACTTTTTATTGTTATCTCAATCGTAAATCTAAAATGGCCACTTATTTGAGAACTAAATTGAGAACATAGTCTAGCCTAGTCTGACGGTAGCGGTAGTCTACACGACTGAAATTAACGGGATGAGTAGACTACCTGGGATGCATCCTACAGACAGTAGACTACATCATTCCGTCTTCCTCCCCATAACCCACCCAGTCGAATTCATCCTCTCTCTCTTTGATTCCTAACCTGCTGTGGATAATTCAGCGGTTCTCTTTGGAGCGTTTCGTTTTCCGGGCTGTGGAGGCTTGACAAACATAGCGAACTAATAAGCTAATTAAAACTACGCGGCTTGTTGCCTTTGCCTGGTAGGCTAATGTCGAATTGAGCTCTTATTGGATAAGCAAAGCCATTGTTTGTTATTAAGCGACTGTTTACTCTAACCACCGCGTCCGAAGGTCATCTGGTTTCCATTCTATGCGGCAGGTTACGGCCTCGATATTTCATTTAACATCAGAATGAATTTAAATAACTTTGTAACACGCGACACAGGCCTACGCCATATCACAAATATAGCTGGTCATTTTGTCGTCATTGATGTTTTAATCAGGCTACTTGTCCGGTCGGGCAAGTAAAATTCTCTTTCACTTTCCTCCTCGAAAATCCACTTGTCCCGGACAGACGTTAGTTTGTTGTTAGTTTTAGGCGAAGGAGCACCAAGCACAGACGTACCCAAAATCACACATGCCACTTTTTAGCATGTTGTGCTGGCCTAAAGGCCATAACAGAGAACAAGTTGCTGTTAAAGTGAATGAGAGGCGCTGATTTGATTGGCCATAATTGAAGACAGGCCAAAGCCATAAATAGAGAGCTGCTATACAACGTATTCCTATGGGGTAAGCAAATTAAAGCGCTTGTTTTCGCCACTGATAGGCTCATAAATGTTATTTTAATCGTCTGACAACATGGAAAGGATCCCTACAGAGATACACCCGTGTCTGTTTACCTCAATAACTGTAAAGAAACTGTATAAATGGGCTTTACAGTCAGTGTTTTACCTTTCTCTTCCTCCGTTCTCTGACGTAGCATCCCATTCAGTGTCTGTAGTCGATTATCGCAGGGAGGCCGTTTTCCGATGTTTATAAAAGAAGTCACGCAGAATTCCTCAAGAAGTCTATTTCCAAATATTTTGGCAATAGACTTCTTCACAAATTCTCCCTTTTGAATAAATCAGCCAAAGAACTGACTGTTACACAGTGAGCTCTGTTGCCAACACTTCTGCCTGGCATAGCCCATGTATGTGGGCTACTAAATGTAGTGATAATAATACACTTCAATATAAGTCCCACATGCATGTCCAGCAAGCAGTGTGTGAGAAAAAGTATTAATAAAGTAGGCTAGTATTTACTATAAAATTTGATGACATTTTAATAAATACAGGGGTGTTTTTTTGTTTTTGTTTAAACAGAATAATTACCCTAGACACAATCACATTGGCAATGAATCACATTTTGTTACAATACAAATTGCCCGTCCCTGCTCATAAACACTGGATGATCTGGGTGGATGATCTGTGATGGAGGAACATTTGTGATGCCATTGTTGGGAAGGTTACTTTGGTACACAAGTTACACTACTATTACATTTTAAATAGTGTAACTATTTCAATTACTTTATCCAAGTAATGTAACTTATTACATTGAATTACTTTTTGATTGCTTTTCTAAATATCTAATGAATGTTTTCAACTCCAAATGAAATGTCTTTTAAATTTCCAGCCCCGGAACACATTTTTGTGTCTGTAGGGAAGTTGGCAACTCTCAGACAGCTGAGGCAATTTAACTGGCAGACAGGTGGCATTTTTCAATTCAAACAGGAGAACCAATCAAAAGCATCAGAATAGCATCAAACTGGACTAAACGTCTCTGGCTGCAAATGGAAAGGAAGACACTATGTGCACGTGAAAAATGTGCAAAGCAACAACATTTATATAATTCAACATATAGCCTGGCTTTTTACAGAAAATATTCAGATGTAACCCCCAATGTAATCATGAACATTTTCATAGGTAATTGTAATTAAATTACACATTTTATTCCCAGTAACTGTAACGTTACAGTTACGTTTATTTAGTAAAAGAAATGTGACATTGTTATATTACCTCATATACAGCAGTAAAACATAGTCTTTAAAAGCACAGGAAACACGCTTCTGAGATTAGAGGTAGCGCTTTGCGATGAGGCAACAGGGCTTATGGAAAATGTAGTCTTCACTCTGTAACACACCATCGTTTCTGCAAACCTCCTCGCAGCTGCTTTAAACATTACTTACTCGGTAGCTATATCTATATTTAACATTTGTATAAAATGAAAAGCTACGATGGTGGAAAACGAGCTTTCACCGTCTCTGATCATCCAATCATGTCCGCTCTGCTGTATCTGTCCATGAACCTGCTCTAATAATCAGTCAGCTATGATTCAGAAGCCTCATGCCATTGGTTTGATGGCCACAGAGATCATGGAAGACGCTACTGATTAACGTCGCTGCTTACAGCGTTTCATGAGTCTATGGTAACCCATGGTGATGCGCGGGTCGACCCGTAACCCAATAAGTGACACAGCTATAAAGAACCTACAGACACTCTCTCTCTCTCAGACCTGGCATTATGCTATATTCTCTTGTTTATACTGAACCAAACAGTTCAGTAACCCACCAAGTAGCTAAAGAGCCCCTGTTAGGAGACTACAGTGGACCAATGTCTAGATTAGTAGAGAGGAGTACACATTTGAGAGATGGACACAATCAAGAGCTGGAGCCTGAGGGTGCAGTAAGTAGCCTACAAGTATGAATAAAGTATTGAACCTTCTTTTAAAAGTCTAAATCAATAAACAATGATATAATGTGGCGAATAACGCTGTTATCAGAAGCGTACACAAGCCTGCAAGTTGTGATTGGGCACAGACATGAGGGTCGCATCCATGTCTCAGTTGGCTCGCTCTCACTTGAGTCTTGAGCGCTCGCTCGAGGAAGAGCAGAGGAGAGGAAGAGCAGAGGAGAGGAAGAGCAAGGGAAAAGGAGAGATCTGGGGCGTGGGGGGGGGCCCATCTAAGATTATCTCGTCCCGGGCCCAGGCAGGACTGTCAGCTGGCCTGATTTAAACGCACTGTATTATAGTGCGACTTCAAGTGATCATTTGAGCAATTTATGACACAAAACAGATGAATGCACCTGTTCTTGTGAACAGGTGAATCTGGTGGATTTGAACTTGCCATCAACTGGTGATTGATAGACAGGCAATCGTCTAATTAAACCCTAACCCATGACGTATTTCAGGTGGGAAACATACATCGAGAGCTAGGTTGGAGAATTTTCGGGGAGGGAGAGCGAGCAGATGACAAACGGAGACATTGAGGCGTCCCTCACAACATTATTTTCCACCCCTCAGTTTCGGTTTTTATGCTCTCGTTTATATCCTGTGTGCGCTCTCATAATAAAGATAGCAAAGTAACGGCATATGCCAACTCATATTTTGCGGGTAGGGCAGTGCGGATTGGCTCTCATAACGGGTCATGGTGGATGTGGGTATTAAAAAAAAAAAACCTGACCCGCGGGTCACTAGTAGCCCATATAATAGCAGTGGCCTCTTCAGCTCAGTTGTTTAGAGCTTTCTAGCACAACGCTGAGAGGAACCCAGCAAGATAATAAGATTTATGTTATTTTATGTTATGGCTTTGAGTTAATTGGTGCACTGCTCCACTTATTTGGAGTTCACAGCGGATAAATAATGCTCGAGGCATTTATTATTTAAAAAACAACAACAACAACTCTAATTTACCAGCCGTAAGCCTCGCCGAGAGAGAGACTGAAGAACACACCTTCAGGATCGGTTGAACCACTTGAGTCTTTGCACAAGGAGAGAGAGCTTGCGGTTTTTTCACAAAAGCAGAAACAGCAAACACAATACTGAGTGGAATAGAAGGAAAAAACTGAAAGGACTATAGAACATGCTAAAAAAAATATGGCCAAACGGTATTGTGTCAAAACAACCAACCATTTCATTAGTTGAATTAAAACACAAAAGACAATACCGCAACATTAGCCAACACTAGTCTTTAGCCGAGTGGTCTGGATGTTTGACTCTCAGCGAAAGGTCATGGTTTGATTCCTGATTTCAGCCTCAATGATAAATGGACCCTAGTGTCTCTTAAATGACCTCATTTATATAGCATTGCTGAGATTAAATCACATTGTTTCGTTTAAAAGTCCTGCCGAAGATTCTTCAGGTTGTATTTGTAGATAAAGATGAAGAGACATGCAACTAGACAGATGAAGGTGCAAAACAAGGCATTTTTCACATTGTATTCTGTAAGATTTAAATAAACTAATACCTCATGTTATTCAGCCATTACCTGTGTAATAACATCAACTTGACAATGCGAACCATGTCTCTGTGCTGACACAGAACGTTAATCTGAAGTTAAACTTGTCTCCTTGGAGGTTTAATTTAAGCCTCTATTTGGTCCTGGAGTAGCTTTAATCTTCCTCCAGGGCCCTGAGTCGCAAAGTAGGATCTACTGGTTAGCTAGCTGTTTTCAGTCCCCCTGGATCTTCTCGGTCACGGTTTACTACTGTACACAGTATTAACGCACTGCAACACACGCTCAATGTACGGTTGAAAAAAAATAAAATAAAAGAACAGGGCAATACCAATTTATGGCTATAAAATGCTAAAATACAGCACTAATCATTTAAAATAGATAGTCTGAATACATTATTAGATGCACTAAATATAGCCTAATATGATAATATAATCAATAGGGTTGGATTTCATTGACACACCAAGGAAGAATAAGACAGCATATTACTCGTTTTTGCTGTTACTTCCTGGTGCCTCGTTAGCTCTGAAGGATGCATCTGTAAGCCATTGCTTTTCACTGTGGTAATATAGTTTCATATTTCTGCATCGTTCTGCGTTTCAGCTAAGTAACCCCCCCCCTTCCCCTCCCCTCCCACGTTTTCACGTGATCAAACGTCATCCCTGGACGCGCACGCGGGTTTATCGTAGCCAGACGGTCTGACTTCAGGGTCCAACAGAGGATGGTTCCCCCCTGAACAGGTGTTCTCTGGTAGCCGGACAGCTGACAGCACTGCGGGGACACAGCAAACGGTTGGCTCACATTGGGGGGGGGGGGGGCTTATGACGGTGACCCCCTGCACGCGCTGCGTAAGGCCAGCCCCACTCTCCGGCGGAGCACGTGTTGTGAATCCACCAAATGTAGACACCACACGACGCCGAGGACGGGAGAGAGAGCAAAAGGAAGTGAGGGGAGAAGACAGGAGACTTGTGTGCTCATGCACACAGAATCAAATCAAGCGTCGGTGTGAAAGAAGATGATTGCTTATTCACCGCCACTGTGTCCCCTCCACGTGTGATCCGGGGTTCAATTCCACCTCTTCACTTGCAGAGGGGGGGGCGGGTCCGTCACGTCGCCGCTGTGAAAGAGGCTACTTAGGCCCGCGACGTCAGCAGCTGCCTGTGTGTGCGCATAAAAGACATCTTAATGAGACACTGCAGAGGAAGGGGTGGAGAGACGCGTGGTGTTCCATTACGCTTTATGTGCCCGCTCAAAGCCGCCACGCTCCCTACCAACTAAAGGCATATTCATCTCAATTAGCAGCGCTGTGTGCCACTGTATGCGAGGGGAACAAGAGGAATTACTCCACCACCACTACTGTGGCTCCGCGCACACTACAATCCAGCAATACGCTGCCTGTCTTGGTGTCAGCTCATTCATGGGTCTCTGCAATGCAGCTGGTGAGGTATTATGTTTAAAACGCTAATGCGGCCTGATCACAGACACGTACGTTATACACAGCAAATCGCGTACGCACGCTTCCAAAGCCGCCTCGTACACTTGTGAAGGTGAGCTTTGAGCCCACGACCGTACGGTGGCATGCCGACACAGCTAGGGTGAGGTCTCAACAGCCGTGGCACATTCGCGTTCGTACCTCTTCGTTGTTTTTTGTATTCCATAGGCGAAGACAGTCCACAACACCTTTGTGTTAGTCTTTAACCATCGCGGCTGTGTCCTGCTTTAGCGATTACCTTTATCATACCTTTTATCTTTTAATGTTTGTTGTGACAATGCAGGCCCGAGAGGTGACTCACAACTAATTTGTTTCTCACAATCTTATCGGGCATTTGTCTCACCTTACTGTCGAAGCTATCAAAGAGAAGGTAGTGTGGAGATCAGTGGAATAAAGGGTATCATCATATTTAATTACTGTACCTGTCAAGGGGGTTATATTTGCACCTTATTTTGTTTGTCTGCAGGGTATCTCTAATGGTTACTGATGGATTCGCATGTTATCTTCTGGAGAGATCGACCAAGGTGCCAGTTCTTCGCATGTCGCTTAAAGGAGCATTGTGGGGTTGGGGGGAGCCCTGAGAAGTTAAAACATACCACAAAGCATGCCCTGCAGCAGTGAGATTAGCTTTGTCAGCTACGGAAGATTAGGTGGCTAGACCTTTTCCTTTCTTTAGCTAATCGCTGCTAACTCTGTTAGCTGTTACCGGCTGCTACCAAAGTATGAACATGACAGCTTGCTTTGTACAAACTCCCCCATCCAGAGTCCCACTGATAAAACCTGGACTGTCTGATCTGGATGCTTTTTGTACAAACTGGTCCAACTGGGAGAGGGGGACACAAGCTAGATTGTGTTACCTGTGATTACTGCACGTTTTCGTCTCAACTGAAAGGGCAGAGAAGTAGAGTTGAAATCAAGATCAACAATCCCACTGTTGGCTGAGGAGCACCGCAAATATGAACTTCATGTGGAGATCCTTGAGGAATACAGAAACATCTTTACCATGAAAGGCAATCCTGCTCAACAAGCTAGGGCCAGACAACAAGCCAGGGAGATTGATAGGCATAATGGTTAAACGTAACCTTAATTAACACATTCTTGCTTTTGTATTTACAGGATTTCATTTTTACTTAGAATTTCAGAGCACATTAAAAATCGAATATAAAAAAAATATTCTACTAAATGGTGAGTATTGCCAAGGACATCGGACATTTAGGTTTTTGTGTCTTTCAGCGGCACAGAAGAAACCTGGAAAAAAAAAATACAAACCTACCAATGTATTATATGAAACATTTATGGGCCGACGGAAAGATGCCACAGGAAGCCAGCTGTTGATCAAATAAAACACTTTATTAGGTAGAGACTACAAGTGACAGCGTCTACCGGGGGGGGGGGGGAGAGTTCACGGGCGGCGGCAACGCAGCGTCAGTCCAGTGGTGGGGGTTCTATCCCACGATCACCGTGTCTTCGTCGGGAAACTCGTAGTAGGGCACCTCCAGGTTGAGGGGCGCGGGGCCCTTTCTGATGCGGCCCGAGGCGTCGTAGTGGGAGCCGTGGCAGGGGCAGTAGTAGCCCCCCCAGTCGCCCGCGTTGGCGATGGGCACGCAGCCAAGGTGGGTGCACACGCCCAGCACGATGACCCACTTGGGGTTGAGCACGCGGTCCTTGTCGTGCTGGGGGTCCCGCAGCTCCGCCAGGTTCACGCCGGCCTCCGTGTCGATCTCCTTCTCGGTGCGGTGGCGGACGAACAGCGGCTTGCCGCGCCACTTGAAGGTTATGTTCTTACCCTCGGGGATGTCGCCCAGCTTGATCTCGATCTTGGACAGCGCCAGCACGTCGGCGGAGGCGCTCATGGACGACACGAACTGGGAGACCACGGTCTTGGCGGCGTACACGCCCACCACGGTGGTGGCGCCGGTCACCAGGTAGGAGAAGGCTTTCCGGGCCTCGCTGCTTCCCTGGGACGACTTGTGGGGGTCCTGCACCTCCGGCCGCCTGTAGTCCGAGAAGTCCGGCACTCGGATGTCTGTGTGGGCGAAGCGGACGCCGGCCCGGGCTGGAGAGGGGAAGACAAGGGGTTCAGGGTTACGCTGCTGGTCTCGCCACTCAAGGAACACATCGGGGCACATCAATCATCTCTTCAACGTCGCTTCAATGTCAACTTGTACGTTTACGTTAGCCTTCCTATGTTGGTAAAAACACTGTCAGGTCTGTAGCTTCCAATGAGGAGTCCCCCACCCCAAAGCAGCATAAAACAATAATGGAAGCTTATAAAAGGCTATACTATACCATGTAAACAGACCAATGAATCATTTGTGGCGGCAATTATAAAATAGTGGGTGGCAGGAAGCTAGCGTTGCCAACAGTACCGTTTCCCTAAACGGAGGCTAGCAAGCTATCGGGCTCAATCAGTCGCTAGCCAACAGTGCCGTTTCCCTAAACGGAGGCTAGCAAGCTATCGGGCTCAATCAGTCGCTAGCCAACAGTGCCGTTTCCCTAAACGGA